>JAQIXT010000649.1:0-27450 GCA_034700445.1 Stenotaenia linearis | reverse complement strand
TTTAAGCCCGCAATACAATAAAATCCTTTGTTTTTTAGCTACACAAGAATTCAATTATATAAATCATAAAATGTACTTACAGTTAGCATTCGTTATATATAGATGGATAAAGCACAGTAAATATACACAATTACCAAGAATCAGAGCTACAATCATTTAGTCTTTGCAGTCAAAGATAACTATTTCAATGTCAAGTGAGTCAATGTGTAATATATTGTTCAATATAACAGAGAGATTTTGTTGCGCACTAAAGTATTAGAAACTTTCAAAGTTTGCACACAACAAAACTTTTCATCTAAAAATTCGGGTTCAATTTATAACTCAAACTAATAATAGAGTTTGCGGAGAACAAAACTTATGTCTTATAAGTTATAAGACATAAGTTTTGTTTTCCACAAACTCTCTAATATTTAATTATAATTATGATTAATTTTTAATTAATAATAAGACTTCAATTCAGCTCATCACGAACGAGCAAATAAAATCTAAAATGTACACTTTAATTTATAAACAAATTTAAAAGTGATATTTTAGAAATAGTAAAGATAATTTTTATTTAGGCAAACGCCTTTTTACCATTCTCACAATTTTGTTGATTGTCTTTTCATTAACAAATTGCCTACCACTTGAAAATGAAAAGGTAAAATTTTGTATGAATCTTTGTGCTCGTAATTAATTCTTCCCTCATTCATTTAGATTCGTGAAAAAAGAGCAAATGGGGGCATAACTTGTAACCTACCTTTGAATAGATGGTCTGGGTTTGCTGGAATTGCTATTTGCAAAATCAGATGCAGAAATCCTCGGGCACTGTGCATCAATGGAGTTTGCACTTGCAACGGTGGAGGCTAATAATAAATAAATTTGTGATTTATTATTTCATCAGTCTCCAGACAGATTTCCTACAAAAAAAATGGAAAAAGGTAGTGCTAAAATGAAATGATAATTAAATTGTAAAATGCATATCTTAAGTTGCCTTATGTTTTATATTTTTTTGTTTAAATAACCTGTATGATTAACAAAACGTGATGATTAAAATACTTCTCATTTTTCTAAATTTTTCTGGTGTTTAAAATTAAAGAAAAATAAAATACATTACCAAAGAAAATTGTTTGTGTAATTTATGTGAAATTTTCTGTAATAATATAACTACAGTCGGACCCACTTATTGCGTCAATCAAGGGACCGGGCTTAAATTGACGCTATAAGCGGGTTGACGCTATAGCCGAGGTCGCTACTGGCGGGTCCGACTGTATAATTAACTCATTACAAATACTCTTACACGTCCAATATTCATATTTATTGGCTTAGTTAATATTTTTTCAGTATTTGAGAAATACATGATAAAATTAGAGCAGAAATTCTATTTTAAATTAATTACACAAAAATTTCGTTTTCCTTATTTTGAATGGACTAATCACTGTTCAAACTTCCTCTTAATAATAGTTCCGGCGTTTGCAATTCCGGACAACAAATAGTATGGCTGAATTTGAAGATGCTTCAATTCGGTCGTTCATCGAAACTTCTTGCAACCTATTTTGGTCACGCGATGGTCAATATTTTGTGTTGTTATTCAACAGCGCATCTTCTAATTTGTAAGAGCAAACTCGTGATTTTTCTCTTTCTTCGGGACTAATTTTGTAAACTAAAAAAGAAAAAAAAAACTGTTTAGCTAAGTACTTTAAAAAAATTAATTTGAAATAAATTAAATAAAAATTGCTTGGATACAAGCTATTATTAAAATTCATTCAGCAGTATTGTCTCCCACCACCAAATTTCAATTAATCAAAGAGTATTTTCAATTACTCTAAAAGCATTTTTCATTCATTAGAGAAATGATGTTAAAAATAGCCGGCAACTTTTATCAAACCGGAAATAAAATAAAAGTTTATCGTCTATATTACGGTTACTTTTGATCACACCTGTTATAACGATTTTATGGACAATTTTCAAACAGATTTACCCATTTCTACGTAAACGACTCATCTTCTTTAATATATTAATCGTCTCTCTCATTTTTAAACACGTGGATTTAAATTGAATTACTCTATAATTGGATAAACAAAGCTGGCTGGATTGATTTCCTATTATACTATTAGTAATTATTTACCACAAATTATGCGTAGCTCAATACTTTCAAAATTAACAGTGGTTCATGACATAATCCTTTACAAATTTCTTCATGTTATCGGTTCACACTCCTAGAGCAAAATAAATACGATCATGTATATAATGCAACAAGAATTTTAAAGTTTTACAAACCTATTCGAACAGTCGCGTCCGGGCGCGACAAAAGCCAAGGCGAATATCGCGTCTGGTGCTCTCGCGAGAGCGAGAAACCGCGAGAGATGTAGTCGCGCGAGTAGTTTTGTCGCGCGAGTACGCGAATACGCGTAAGTGAAATCCCACCTTTAGAGATAGTTGATCACTGCGCGTCTGCATGCAATGTCTTGCTATCTCAGACTACTATTTTAAATTGATTTTTTCCTCCTTTAAAAATCCTCCACTTTCGTCAACGAGCGACTCAAGCTTGAGCCCCGCCAGTCCCCTAGGTGGCAGCTTGTGCTGGGAGCTTGGGACTGGGATGGGAGTTAAAACTTCGGCTAGACTTCATCGCCATCTAGAGGATTGAAATCTTATTTTTAATTTATTTGACCAAACCAAACAAATAACCGCGAACCGAGAATTTGTAACGTATTAGCCCAGTCGAAAACCATTCTTCTTTATAGTTCGCCACATGATTCTACGGATGATGTACGGCACCGGAAGTGGTCTTTATTTACTTCTGACAGCATGGGCGCTCCGGCTGTTACTCTTTAATCTAAGACAACCGTCCTAGCTGTAATTGTTATTATTTTTGTTATTTTTTTGTGTGCAAATAATTAATATATTTTAATAATTGCGAAAAGTGCATGCAACATTTTCTGCACAATGTCTCTCGAACAATCACAAGGTGGTGTTGCTAAACAAACCACAAAAAAAAATCGCCATTCATCAAATATCAAATCTAGGACGATCAAATCAAATGCAACATGCTTCATGGGATAAAGTAGGAATAAATACTCTTTAACATCGTTGTTTGACGTATAATATTAAATTTTTGTTTTATAGTATTGGACTATCGGAAGCTTTACATAAAAATGAAAACGAATTGCCGTGATGCCATGAATGTAAAGATGGATCAACTGTAAGATAAGAAATAATAAGGTTCACACGGTACATGATGTGTAGCAAAAAGATTTAAAAGTCGTTAAAAACAGTATCTTTATTTTTAACTGAATTACGATTAGTAAAAGAAACTTTAAAATTTTTAAAGTTAATACATAAAAATATATATCTCGTATATCGTTTTTCGTTAATTTCGTTATGTACCAAAAAAATACTTAGCTATGAGTAATGACATTTATGGTTACATACAATACTCTAATTGAGACATAAAATGTAATACATTATTTACATTATGATGATATTTTACAGATTTTATGGCAGTTGCTAAATGAACATTAAATGTGACAAAATTGTTTGATATAAAAAGGTATATTAAAATGAACAGCAACAATGCTTTTTAACTCATATAAATTGCTGAAAACATTTATAGAAATTGTTCAACTTAATGATTATGGAGTCGTCGCACATTACATTTAAAGGAGATTTTACTCGATTTCCTATCACCTTTCTCGTCATCACTAATGTTCTTCATATGAACAATTTCCCTTGTCCCACTGGCTCCCAAAGTTCGTGTACTGCTACACAAACGCACACTCCTTCTCCCAGGTTGAATATTGTCCGTATATGGTTCCTCTGAAATAAAAAATAATGTATAAACAAAAATTTAATTGACTTTTCTTCAA
The DNA here is from genome assembly GCA_034700445.1 of Stenotaenia linearis. Classification (NCBI taxonomy): domain Eukaryota; kingdom Metazoa; phylum Arthropoda; class Chilopoda; order Geophilomorpha; family Geophilidae; genus Stenotaenia; species Stenotaenia linearis. Next base: position 23,602 of record JAQIXT010000649.1, on the reverse strand, counting down.
TTTAATGCTTGTCTGATTCCCAACTTTTCAAACAGATGTAATATAAATTGATACGGTAAATGATATAAAACTGAAGGAAAACTTATTTTAGTTTAAATTTTGCTTGGAGCGAAATTATTTTTCTTGGAAATCGGCTTTTAAAAAACTTTAAAGCTGAGTAGACGTGAAAGGCGAGACCATTTGCAGAATTTAATGCTATAGATTTTAAAGTGAATGTAGTCTATTGCCAACTAAATGACTTTTGGATGGGCCTTGGTATACCAGACTGACCACTAAAATGCGAGGTCAACTAACTTGTTAGCACGTGCATTTGCTTGAGCAAACATTTCTCTGGTTAATGGAACAAATTTTTATTTCGTTACTTTCTCACGTCAGTAAACTCTAATTTAGCCACTTTCCAATTGTTTTCATGTGCAAGTGCTTTTCAGAGACACAAGATCACTGCAAAAGTAAAATATCTTTTGAATACGAATATTTAAGAATCTGTTCTTTATGTTTTTTTCAATTTAACTTCAAAAGATGCACTTTTCACCAATTCAAACTGCCCTTTCTCCCATTTAATGCAAATTAATAGAATTATCCTTGGTTGCGAGGCATTCCTAATGTCAGATTTGGTTAACATTGATCAAATGGAGACACAGCTGGACTATAAATTTGGTAGAATGAATTCAAATATAAAGTCTGAGCAAAGCCAGGTTTGAAATAAATGTACTAACATGATTTTCATTTCATAGGAAACTGATTACACAATAACTTAGAATAATTATCATTATTCATACACACATACCAACAACTGATGTTCCCGTTCTGTATGCATCAATCGTTATAGATGTCATAAATGAACGTCTAAAACGTGATACACGTTTTCTTGTTGGTCCTTAAATACAATACTTTTGATATTACAAAATGCAATTTATCATATTTTTAAAAAAATACCTAAAAAGGGGGCAGTAGATAACGTATACAATACAGGATTAATAGCTGCATTTAACGGTAAAACAAATACAGCAATCCAGGCAAAAACCTAAAAAATTAAAATTAATTACAAAATTAATTCACAAACTATAGTTGATTTACCTGAGGAGAAACAGTTACTCCGGAGAGTGACAGTATTCCTAATAATATAATAGGCATCCAACAACAAAAGTCAGTGAAAACTATAAGTGACATTCTTTTTGCCATCGTGTTATCTCGTTTCACTTCAGGTGAACGAACTGCCATTTGAGTATTACGAGCAATAAGGAACATCCAAAGATAAGCAGCTGAGATTGTAGTGAAGGAAAGTAAATTTAATGCAAGAAATATGAACACAGAATACTCCCAGCCGCTTGGTTTCTCATTTGTTATGTGGAGAGCAAGGCAAACTCCAGACCTGTTGTATAAACAAATCGTCAGTTAGTGGCACCGAAATTAGCTGTCAGTAAGATGCTTGTATAATTCCGAATTTGTGGGATTTAGAATTCATTAATTACACTTTTTTTTCTGTCAAATGGTATAAATTCATGAATTTTTAGGATTTGTTTGAAGAGTTTTATCGAAATTGATTTTGAAAAAAAATTTGATTTGCAATGTCGCATTGGAGCTAGATAGATATTGTGTATAAATATTTTACGGATTATGCAAGTGAAAAGATTGTGCGTGAAATTGACTTTTTCTCAAGGTCTCGTACGACAAACACGGTTAGTGCAGTGGGTTGTGGAGAAATGCGATGACGGAAAAAGGGGAATGGGAACTTTACGGTCAAAAATTCAGAAAAGCTCTTGATGGAATGTAGTTTTTGTTTTTCTGTAATATCTAGGTTAAATCGTCCATTCCAGTGCAAATATTTATAGTAAGAATTAAATTAATAATCCTATTACTGCAAAAAATCAGATTTATAAAAATTTACGATAATTAAAACCGTTAAAAAAACAAATTATGTTGCATTTACTGTTTAAAATAAATTTCATTATTGTAAATTTTTTAATCTGATTTATTTTGCTGTGTACTGCTTAAAAATTGATTACAATATAAAGAATATGGTAAACGTATTGAATTGATAATTTAGTTATTCACGTGCCATACCGCAGTGTGGTTGTACTACTGGGAAGTAATCGTAATAAGTCACTTAGATTTTATCTGCGCTCCCTAGATTGTCTTTTACCTTTTTATTGGTCGACTTTTCAATTCACTCACTTGTATTCTACGCTTGTGCGTAAAAAAAAAATAGAAAACAATCTCGATAGCAAAAGACGAGTGACACTGAGTTATACCCTCGCAGGAATTCCCTGCCCTACTGTTGGTAAAGTTTAAGTGAACTGAGGCAAAGTGAAAGAGTGCTGACATCTTATAATGCAACTGGGCAGCATATTTTTCACGTAAAAAAAAAAACGGATCGATTTCATGCATAATCCGGGGAGAAAAACATTTTTCACACGATTGAATTCAACAAAATTCTTCAAAGTTTAACTTTGGTTTACAGTTCTCGAAGAAAAATGAAAAAAACGGAATTCTTTCACCTTTAGTCTTTTTTCAATCGAGAATTTCATTAGGCGTAAAAATATTTAATTAAAAAGAGAATCAGATATTTAATTTAGAGTGTAAAGCATTCATTAGTTGAATAAAAAGGAATTGTTTGGTAATTATAAGCGACAAGGTGTCATTAAAGTTTTGTCGATTCTTAATTACATAAATTTGTAACCATTTCGCCAATTCCTCCGGTTCACTGCTGGCATCTTATCACTTAAGTAATGGATTTCAGTTGAATTTAAGGTGATGTTTGGTATTTTTAGTGTCTCTGGGACCCCATTCGTGTTCTGCTGGTGGATTGCATCCAAAATCGAGCCAATTTACTATACGCCTTTCGCGAAGCATGTGGCTTCCATGACAGTTTGTAACCGATGGAGAGTCGTTCACGTTGAGGCACTTGTGTACATCACGAGTCACTCTCACCTGTTCACTTGCGGATGTCCAGTGCCAAACAGCTGACATCTCCTCTTTTCTCCAATATTACTCTCGCGCTGTGTATTGGCCACAAACCTTTCTCTCCCTAATTCTATTTGGCCTCTGGCCATGTCCCATAATTCCCAAGAATGCCTCCATAGCGACAGAGGTGAGTGGACAGGTTACATGTTGTCAGTTATTTCTTTTTCTTTCAGATAATGTGCCAGCAAATGGACGACATAATTTTCACTTTAAATCTATCGAATTGCAACGTTGTAAATTTAATTAATTTGGCAAAAGGGGAGTTTTCGGGAGTGATACAAGCATTTGATTGACAGATTTTCAATAAAAAAGATTTTGGGCCTCGATATTTTTGATATTTTTAAATCAGATTTTCTTTTGCTATTTTTTTTTAAGAAAAGGAAAAGGGCAGATAAGCCGATTTTCTTATGAATATAAAATGAACTAAACCCACACTTTTATATTTTTATTTTGCATAAAAAGTGCAGCTGAGCTGTATATAAATAATGAGCTTTGAGCCCTTTCAAACCACGAGTTTCTATTGTTTTGTGGATGAAAGGATTGCAGGGACAATGCAATGGTTTCCAAGAATCTTCTTTGACGAAAGTTGTAACCGACTCTAGACCAAATGGTTACAAAGGCTTATTGCTTTTATCCTTTTTCTGGCAAACTGCTGAGCTGCACTTTCACCGCACAATAAATAAACAAATAGAAGGCTAAAATTTCTCTCTTTTTTTGGAAAAAAAAGTTTCCCTATTGAATTTTTGTACTGTAAACTCACCTTCCGTAGAAATGGTTAAAATACTCTAAATTCGCAAGTGGTAGACCTGCTAAAAACGTCACAGCTAACCATAGAACAGTCATCACTACCCTGGTGTGGTGCATCTTGAGCCGCTTCAATCGGAATGGAAATGCAATGCCAACAAATCGATCCAGCGTTATAACTAGAAAAACATTGATTTAGATGTTGCCGAATAACTCGAGCGCGCATCGGAATTAATTACCTGTTAGCGTTAATACCGACAATTCGCTGGAAAATGTCGAAACAAAGCCAGCGAATTGACAAAGTTCACTCGTCCTCCATAGAGAGTCGTAAATAAAGTACATTCCACGATATCGTGTATCAACAGATGCGATGATTAACATGTAAACTCCCATGCACATGTCGCCGATGGCCAGATTTGTTATTAAAAACGAGTGAACCTGGAAAGTACATTACAATAATGAGCTTACGTGATTTTTTTACAATGTTAACGTCGTGTAAGACGATTTTTTTCTCTCAAAGTTTTTTGGAGAATATTTATAGCCTTATTTTAATTCCATTACGTTGTTCCATACGGAAAACAAAACGGCGTTTTGCATGAAGGGATCATATTGAACGTCGTTATTTACATAATAATAACGCTTTATCTGTTTAGATAGTCTAAATCCCTTCAGTCACATTTGAATACAAATCGAAATCTTTTATCATTCTTACACTAAATACACCGTTGAGAATAGACGCACTTGTGCAAATAGTGAAACGAATGAGAAAAGGGAAAAAATTAAGCAAACGGTAGTTGGGAAGAGACTGGTGAATGTGATGTAAGATGAAAGGATGTTTTGAGATTGTAAGTTAAAAAAGTTTATGGGATGTGGTTTGTTTTAATTAATGACTTGCCGGGTTGTTAATATGTAAAGTGAACGTTAGTGTCTTGTTTAAAATGGCGTAAATGATTTTAGCAATTCATTATGAATTCTTTATTGGGTTTGACACTGGAATGTTGTTAATTAATTTGGCAAACTAAATGTTTTGTGTGGGAGTAGCAAGATGTGATTTGAGTTTGATAATGACATAGGGATTTGAAGTTTTTTTTTTTGTTATTCTCCGAAATCAAGACATGCAATAATAAGTTCTCAAATTTCAAATTTCAAAATGAATAAACTGAAGAATAAACGTCAAAACTGAAAAAATTTTGGCCAAAGCCAGCAGTTTGGCTCAAAATTCAGTAACTATGTCTTTAAAAAAATAGCAATTTTTGACAGAAAATTCGGTACTTTAGACAATAATTAACTTATTTTGGCCGGCGCTGAAATCTCGGAAATCTCGAATCCAATTTCCCGCTACTCGAGGCAAGGAAATAAGGATGAAATTTTCCGAGAATTTCATCCTCCTCGACGAGAAATTTTCTCGTTAAATCTCGAAACAGAATCCCTAATAACGAAAAATCGAAACTAAATTTAGACTGAATTTTAAGGAAAAATAAAAAATAGAAAGGATGTGATGAAAAAATCAACAAGATTATTATCTTTTCAATGACTTAAATTTCTTACGAAATAATTCTGAAAACATCAAACATTTCATCTGTCCAATTTTAGTTGCTATCAGAACTAATTTGATGTTTGGATGAAAGAAAAAAAATCACTTTTTTAAATCTTCACTTTCATCATTCCTAGACGCCTGCCGGCTTCTAAGCGTCTTTCATATTTTTTCTTGTTTGCTTTAACTTCTATTTCGCAGTAATACAACAAAAGCTGGAAAATTTCTCTAATTGTATTACCTAATTGATTTTTTCAAAAAAATAAAAAATTTCATTTAAATATCCGTAAGGCAAAACGTGAAAACTAGCTTTTGCTTTAAATCAAAAAGCCCGACCATGCTCGACTGCATTTTTTTATCTTGGCCCTAGGTAGAAAGTTAAATCTAGCACTGAGAACGATTTTCACCTTTAAAGAAAAAAATGTTTCTCACATTTTTCTCTAAAGCGTTAGATAAATAACGTCGAAATTCCTTGCAAACTAGACAATTCAATTTCAAAGTTTGGATTCAGTTGGAAAAGTGTTGTAAACATTTGGCATTTTGAGTAAATATTGGTACTCACTCTGTTATTAGTTCTGTAAATGACTCTCCATATAATAACTAAAATGTTGCCAGTGAAAGCAATAAGTCCCAGAACCCAGATGCAAATTCGAAGGATAATATTTGACATCAAGTCTTCACACGATGAAAATTCGTCTGCTTTGGGCAAACAGTGAATCACGTGACGAGCAAGACAGCAAAAGCGAAATTCGTCTGTCGTTCTAAATATAAAAAAATTTTTTTTTTTTTTTTTACTCTTTAAAAAGATTAAAATGGACTTAACAAATGTTGAAGCGATGTTAATCCGTGAAAACAATAACTGCCCATGATTTGAATATTGTTTTTGGACAAATCCCTGTAAACAATCTTAATTTGTACAAATTTTCCTAAATTAAAATCCAATACATACAACGACAGCAGCTGTGGGACTCCACTTAAAGATCCATCAAGAATAAACATTAGCTTGTTGTTTGATAAATTCCTTGCAAGGTAAAGAGAAAGAAGATGAAATGAGATTTTAAATGTTTTAAAATTTATATTCTAACAGTTTCAGAAGGTTCCTGAGCCCTTGGAACGCATTTGGTGAAACATTTACGAGCTGTTGATGGCTGAGGTCCCTGAAGATGCAAATAGAGAAAAAAATTCAGAATATTAAATTTTTTTAAAATAGAAATCCAAATATAACATCTTACAGTAATTTTAATGAGGATAAACCGTAGAATGCAAATGGTTCGAGGATTTTGATGCGGTTGTTTTGAAGATTTCTTGTTGACAAGCAATAAACATTAAAAAAGAATTTATTTTGCACAATTCTAAATAAAAATGCAAAAATTGAACTAATTTAAGCCAAGTTCACAGTTATTGATCGAATTTTTTTTTAAAATTTTTTCACGGAAAGTCAAAAAATAGAATTCAAACTCCAATTTGAACCGAGCTTTTTATCTACATACATTTTATAAAACTTACTTACAAAGTTGCAAGATGCATTAATCCAAAGAATGATCCGTTTTGAATGATGTCTATAGAATTATCTTGCAAGTTTCTATTTATCAAACAAAATGAGACAATAATATGAGCTGCGTTTAAATATGAAATTAAATTACGACCCAGAAAGAAGAAATTAAATGTCTTTATGTAAATCATACGCTGCCGTGCTAATGAAGTTTTAATCTTAACTAATGTAACCAGTAAATTTTCGCGTTCAAAAAAATATCATTTTGAACGTGAGTCAATAGCAATCAATTGTGCAGTTTATTCTTTCGAATTGCAGCAGTGAATTGCAGTGAAGCCGATGACAGCCGGTAACATTTATATTAATTTTCACTAGTTTGCTGCACCGCACAGGTTTGATGCGTTGAAGGGAAGTTTCTTTGTAATCACCTTCCTGCAGTTTACGGCTTTACAACTTTATGACCTGACCTCGGAATTAACCTATGATCTCGACAGGTCTTTACTATAGGTCCCGTGGTGGTTAAGGACATTTTATCTGAAGCCAGCAGCGTTGAAATTCAAGTGATAATTCTTTCGTTTAAATAAATTTCACGTTAAAATTTATCGCTTTAAAAAGGAAGCTGCTGACAGGTCTGAGTTTCAAGGTGTTCTAACTCATTTATAACTAGGCCTAATTGCAATTAAGAAGGTTATCGAGCATTCTCAGTGCATTGTTTTTATCTTTCTGGGTCATTGAAATTTAATCGGTAACGATTTCTTACAAAATCCGTAGCCTCCACAGATATTTAAACGTTTCTGGTGGAATTGCCAAAATACTGTTATTACTTAAATCTCTAAAGATAAAAGTCAGTTACAACCTTTTTCAATATGGTAATCTAAATTAATAATTGTTCTAACAGTAGAATTACTCCATCCAGTTGCTTAAACATATCGGCTTCGGGCTGCGGACCCAACTGGTTACCGGAAAAAATACTGGAATGAATAAATGTAAAAAGCTCTCATAACACTGCTCTGCAGAATTAATTACTTCGTATTAACGATGTTTATTATAAATGACTCGTACTATTTTGATATTTCTTTTTCTATATTTGTTGGCAAAGCTTCCAATCCGAAATTTGTACAGTTGATCATCACATCTTTACACTCGCATCTAACTTCAGATGAGCACTTGAACGCTACACGAGAATAATATTGAATTTGACTGTTTTATTTATTTACTTTTGAAGGTTTGTTTTATGATAAAGTCAATAAATAAACCACTTACGGCATCCAATTTCGTCATTCCAAGATCCCCAACAGTCTACCTGACCGTTGCATACTAGATATTTTGGAATACAGTTTCCGTAAAGGCACTTGTGTAAGTGGGAAGGACATTCCCAATCCCCTGTACCAATTAAAGATTTAGATTTTAAAAAATAAATAAATAGAAAAACAAACTTTTGCACCACTTAGTTTCTATTAATATGTAAATTTAATTTTAAAACTAGTTAGTTTACGAAAATAAATATTTAATTAAAGTTATATTTTTTTGTCATTAAATAACTTCGAAGAAATTGTTTTCTCCCAAGAGGATAGATACGAGATGGTGCAAAAATCTGGCCAAGAGCATAAAATGTCGAAATGGCATTTACTGCAATTGATTAAATGTGAGCCATCTGCACAGCCTTGCTCTGCGTTTCCACTGTCGTAGCACGCGACTTCTTGAGGTATACATTGACCGTTGTTACATTGGAATTCGGTATCTTGACATTTACGAAACTTTAATTCTGAAATAATTGGGTAAACATTTCATTTAGTACTACATTTACGTTATTTCAATGAGCGTACGTAAACTTTATCATAATGTTTTGAGCAAAAAACTAACTTTTCCTAAGTTTTTGCAGCTCATTAATATTTCAATAGTTCATGAAGTTAATAAAAAGTTTGAAATAAAAACTTGTGTCTTAAAATTTTCATGAATTTCATGTTAATTGTAAGATTTATAATTGACGTGAAATTTATGAATAAGATACAAGTTTTGTTTCCCACAAAAGAGAGTTTGCGGAGAATAAAACTTATGTTTTATAATTTATAAATTCCATGTTAATTACTAATTTATAATTTATGTGACATAAGTTTTGTTCTCTGCAAACTCTTTAAAGTCTCTAAAGGAGAGTCTAATGTATGGAATATAAATTTAAGAAATTTTGCTTCTTATGTGAATCAAGTCTTGATTAGACCCTTTCTGTCTTAATCTGGCACAATCACATTTTGAGAAAAATCGTTTTCGTTCTTTTCTTTTGAGAAAATCACGGCGCGAGTCAGAGAATTGGACGCACCTGGACAATAACAATCAGAATCTAATCTGCCATAATCTGTCGCTTGACTGCATAACAAAGGTCGAGTTCATTACGTGCGTTCTTGAGATTTTAAAAACATCCACACCAAAACTACAACTTTTTCTGCTTTTATTATACCAGGTGCCTAAGTCTTAAATGGTCTGACTTAATTTAGGGACATGTCAACTCAACTCCTTCACTTTATACTGTTGAAAGATGTTAGATAAAAGCGCCATTTCCACTCTCCCATTTCCAGGTTTATTGTTCGACATAAAAATATAGCCCAATGTTGAAATCCAATTAAATTTTAAAAGATTTAATTAAAATTAAATTAATTGAAATTTCATGCATCAGTTAACGCTATCACAATTTATTCGATATCTATAAAGTCGTAAATAATATTAATTTAACATTAAAATTTATGGATATCAGACATGATAAACGTCAAGTGCTTATATTACAGATAAGTGGATGATTCTAAACTGCCTTTTTCTTGCCCAGTTTATTGCACAACAGACAGAGAAGTTTGATGATTTATAGCATCTATAGATTCTGGTAGCTCTTTTTGTCATCTTTACTTGTTTGTGGTTACATTCAACTACCTTTATGCTACAAACGAAAATTGATTGCTGCATTTGAACGTAATTGGCTGTGCTAAAAGCTTATTGGCTGTATTTACTTTAATGGCCGCAGAAACCGCATGGAAGTCGTTAAGTTATTTTGTATAGATTATAAAGATTACTTTTGCAGTGATTGGCCGAAACTTTTATTCAAACCGAGTCAAACAAAAAGTTTCAGTTATTGATTATATATTTAACCAAAATCTCCCTTCTTAATGATAATGAATGCTATTATTTAGTCAATGCAATTTAAAATTTAATATAAAACAAGGCATTTTCAGCTTTACTAATTAAGTAAAATACGAGGGGAAAAAGTAAATTAACATACCACAATTCTTTTCGTGCTCGTCAGAGTTATCGAAGCAGTCTTTGCGAAAATTACATTTCCATTCTTGTGGAATGCATTGTCCAGTGTTGCATTTAAAGTATCCATCAGGGCAGGTGTGCATTTCTAGTTTCCATTTAATTAATTCAATTTGTGCGCCCAATTATTTCAGTTCTGTAAAACATACCGCAATTAATTTCGTCGCTTCGATCGCGGCACTCGTATCTCGCGTTGCATCGGTTTTGTTCCGGTACGCATTGTCCGTTTAAACATCGAAATTCGTGTGGATTACACAAAGGAAAATCTTTGAAAGAGAAGACGTCAATTTATGATTGCTACGTGGGTTACGCTTTGATAGCGCGTATAATTACGAGCTTACCACATTCCTCCTCGTCGAATCCACCCACACAATCTCGAACGAAATCGCATTTTGCCGTGAAAGGTAAACAACGTCCATCAGGGCACCTGAAGTGTTCGGCAGGGCAGGTGGAAACCAAGGCTAATAATAGGAAAAATGAAAATGGTAGTTCTGATGATTTTTTGGGAGATTTTTTTTTATTTTATGGCACTTTTGCTGTAAAAATATAAACACAACAACGGAGTAATATTAGAAATTTAGTGCGAGGAGCTGGAAAATTATGATGGTCTTATGTTTTTGTGCCCCTATAAAGAAAATAGTTTCATTCATTGGTTCTTAGGATGCGCTCGTTTGGGCCCAGGGCTGCTCGTTTGGTCTCATCAGTTCTCTCCTTATTGTGGCACTCCAAATATAAGTCCAGCATGTCCATTCCCGCCATTTCTTTTGTTGGGTCGAATAATACCTTATTGGTATTGCTAGAATAATTTAGTTGGAATAAAAAAAATAGTAGGATTTGTTGTCGCAAAGAGCAATTTAATATCAATTTTTAATTTATAGTTTATCTTTTTGTAATAAAATTACGATTTAATTATAATTTTTTTATAGGTAAACTGGGAATTAACTTTAATATGCTGTTTAATTTGTTGGCACATGAGTTTCCCTTGCCAGTGATAAAATTATTTCATCGTTCTAATCTTTTGTGGTGAAACATTTCCTGAATAGCTGTATTCAACTGGGTGTTTGGTCAATTCAAAGTTATGTAAACAAACTGTAGACGATTGAGTTTTTTTTTAAATCATTACGATTAGTTTGGTTATTCGTGCACGTAAATAAGCTAAAAATAATTACAAACGCTTCCTTTTACTCAGCATTTAAAATTTCAACGATGAATATAAAAGATTTAATATCTGAGAATTTAACTGCAGAAATTATCTTTCAATTTTAATCTCAGTAATCAATGGTGAGAAGTAAAAATCGACCGTGGAATGTCGACACAGCTCAAACAAGCCACCTGTGCTAAGACCCTTTTGCTCTCTTTACACTTTCTCTAAATGCAGCCAGCAGTGGCCAACTTAATTTGTCTGGGGAACTGACACCTTTTTCTTATTTGCACCAATTCCTTTAGGCCTTATTTTCGAGTCTCCACAGTCAGGTTTTGTTCATTGAAATACAAAATGAAATAACACAACACTAACCGTAATATAAAATTATGGCGATTACTCACGACTCATATTTTTTCTTTAAAAAATTCAAGGAAATTTATTCCAAAAAATGATAGATAATGGGATCTTTTCACTAAATTCCTCATTTAAAGTCAAGTCATTATTTACACTCATCCTCATCAGAAAAACTGCGATGATGTATTGCACAAGTCGCTATCATTTATAAACGTCAGTACATCAAATTAGTTCAGGTGCAGTCAAGCGCAAATTAAATATCAACTGTTGAGATCTCTCGAGTTAAAATTAAAAACGTAAAAATTCCTAATTTCTTTTATTAAATCCTCAAACGCAATTTCATTTTTTTTCTAAAATCGACGCTGTTCAATGACAAAATCATAAAGATTGTGAAATCGGTAGGTAAATACCAATTCACGTCAAGTGACAGCTGTTGCAGCTTCTTTCAATGACCGTCATTCATTCTTCTTATTTTAAAAATCTCTTTAAACGCCCCTATTGAATTCTACGAGTATTGAGAACGTGCGCTGCATGTTGCGTTTAGCTTCACATGTAAATAGTGCAATAACTGAATAAAAGATAAGCTTATTTTCAAGCTTAAACGTATCATAATCCAATACTTCAATACAAATTGAATCAACATAGTACATACACTCTACATACTCATCCGTGGTTCCAAGAATGAATATAAACAAACTGTTTGCGTAATTTTTTTTTCTTTTTTATTAGTGTTGTGGTGCGATTGAAATTGAGAAAAAATGTACTTACTGCATCCGTATTCGTCGGAACCGAAAGCACCACTTTGGCAATCATTACGGCCATCGCAGATGAAATTTTCATGAATACATCTATTTGTTTTTGGGCAAAAAATGGTCGAGCTGAATGAACACATTGGAACGTCTGAAAGAAATAAAAACATTTTAATGAATACTCTAGGTATTTATGCTTCGTCAGCAGCGAAATAAAATTTATTGCAACTCCGAAGTTCGCCTCATTTAATACCACTCATTTAAATCAACCAGGCAAGTCGTATGAACATTGCAAAAACATTGCATAATATTGCGAGATGATTGAAAGTCAAAAACTTGTTAATGTCGCTCGGCAATGTGAAAATGGGAATGCGGAAGATGTCTCATTCTACTTTGAATAACGTGCAAGCAAAAACCGTACATTGCGCTGCTAGATTAAAGCTTCATCTCCAGGCACCTTGCCAAGAATTATTGTGAGGCATTAGCAAGCAAGAATACCAAAGCGTGTCATTGAGAAAGAGGTATAGAAACAAACAAATTTAGCGAAATGTTTCTATTTAGAGGAAGAATTGGGACTCGTTAAGAATCATAATAAAATTCTTCTCTTAAATTAAAAAGTTTGCGATAAAGAAAACTTTTGTCTAATAATTTATAAATTCCATGTTAATTATAAGTCAGATTTATAATAAGTTTTGCTTTCTGTAAACTCTTTTGTAAGTTAAAACTGAGGACTTATAACTTTTCTTTGTATTGCCATTTTTCATGCAACAAGAGGCGGCTTTACTGCACGGTTTTTAGATCCATTAGTATCACGGTGAAGCCAGACTACAAATTTTAGCTCAGCTGGCTCGTAATGTTAGTCTAGTCACAGTTTGGAACCATTTTTTAATATTTTTCCATTAAGTAATCTTTTTTTTAAAGCAACGTAATTATTTTATAGTCCAAAAAAATTCGTTATTTAACAAATGGTTGAAAAAACTAAGTGATTTTAAAGTTTAAACCAAAGTCATTAAAGTCATTAAAGTTTATGGAAGAGAAATTTTTTTTTTAGGTGAAATTTTGTCTAGTATATTCCCCTTAGAGCGAAACCGATTAAAGTAAACCGTGAAATTAAAACCCTCATCGTTTATTTACAAAAAGATTTTCTCACACGTGTTTCTTCCTAACTCATTACAACTTCACTTTCAGCCAAAAAGGGCTGCGTGTTTGCATTAAATGTGTAGGACGGTGATTAATTAATTAGTTTTGAAAAGCAAATCCAAAGAACCCTAATTTTCATATTTAAAATGTAAATTTGATTTTTAATTACTAATTAAATGGCAGATGGTACTGATTTCAAAATTTTCCACGAAATAATAAACAATAATTTTTTCCCAGTTTTAAAAACAAGTCTTTGGCTTCGCCTCCACGTCTCGCTCTTTACCCTTTATTCCAGTGGCAAAACAAGAGAAGAAATTAGATTTTAAACCAATTTCTTTTCCAAAACAATCAGTTAAAAGCACGAGTAAACGAGGCCCGGCGTGGGGTTTCATGGGTTAAATAGATCTACACTTCCGACCAATAAACAAATTACGTGACCAAAAAAGGTTAATTCACCTACAATTTAAAAAAAAAGAAGTTAAATGGAACTAAATTAGCTACTCAGTAACGAGACAAGAGAGGAAACTCATATCTAAGAAAACCTACTCGTGACAAATTTAATAATAAATTTAAATTGAAGGAAGAGTAAAGAAGGTGGTTAATAAGATTAGGTAAAATAATGGGGGAAATTAGAACTCATTAAATGAAAAAAAGCCATAAAAAGAAATAGAGAAATGATTTTTTTTTCTTTCACGAACCTCCCATCATTAAATATTTTTCTTCGCAATTCTTTTCGTCTTCGCACGTGTCTGCGCAGTCGCAAATCATGTCACAGACGTTCGCCTTGGCAATGCATCTCGAATTGGTGCACCGAAATTCATGATGTGAGCAATTTTTACCTAATTAAAATATTTAACAGCATATTTAAAAGGAAGAGCAGGAATTAATTAGAAGCACAATATGTTCAAAACCAAAACACGCGCGAGATTGCATCTATTGCTGTATTAAAATTACACTAATTACATATACGAAGTTAGTTATAGAACATTACAATTCAGTTCATCTGCATGGTTATCTTTGCAGTCAGGCCACTCATCACACCAAAAGTAACGATGCACTTGAGATTTGTCACCGCACTGGACGTAATCTCCTAAAAATGGACAATACGACTTAATTAATCAAGTGAATAAGTAAATAAATTTCAAACAGTATCTGCGGTTTTATATTTATGGTCAGTGGCGGTGTCTTTTTCCACATAATTAACTCCGTGATCATTAGGCCTGCCATTCGAGGACGGTTAATCTTTTAAGCAGGGGATAGTAGCTAAAACCTGATAATCTGGCAGGTCCTGAAGATCAACGTCTGGCTTTGGCAATAGCTTAATTCGAGGAAACTTTGTGGATCAGCTGACTTTGCAGTTTTCTTCGGTTCTTTTATGACAGTTTTTATGTTTGAAATTGTGGGTTTTTTAATTAAATAAAGGAATAATAAGTGGGAAAATGTTTTCTTACTCAATTTATCACAATGAGTTTCATCACTTCCATCCAGACAATTGACTTCTCCGTCGCAGAGAAGTGCCACCCGGATGCATTGTCCGTTATTGCACGTATATTCTCCAAACCAACATGCTCTGTGTACTGAAATGGTATAAACAGACCGGAATCAATAGCTAGTCAATATGCAATTCCCATTTTCCTCTAAATTTAATGAGGCGACTCTGCAAATGGCGTTTGCGGAGATAAATTTTGAATGCGATCCAAAAACTTATTTTTATTTGGAAAGTGAAAATTGCATAATTTCAAACATATTGTCGCGCAAACAAAAGCAATATTGTAAAATCGAAGGCTGAAGTCGAGAATCTCATTGAAATTAGATTCACGAATCCGCAATTATCCAGATAAGAACGTGATTTACTAGCTTAAAAGGGAAAATCGATGGAATAATTTCATTTTCATCTTTAACTAAAACTTTTCTACTGTAACTGATGCTCAGAAAAACTTTTATTTAGATACACAATTGAATTGTTTACTCCATTGCAGCAAGCGATGAATGACTGCTCGCTTCGAGTCACAAGTAGCACAACTCAAACTAGTTAAAACAACTTACAACAATTCTGCTCGTCTGAATTGTCTCCACAGTCGTTGACAAAGTTGCAAACTGAATCTCCTGGTATGCAAAAATGGTTGTTGCATTTAAAATGCGTGTATGGGCACAAATACGTTTCTGCAAAGAAAACCGGTTTAATGATTTACTGTCGGCTTAGTTTAGAAATTTAAACGATAGTCCGAAAATGAAGCAATAAATAAAGGAGGAAAAAGGTCTATAGATGATATAATAAAAAAAACTATATTAAAGAATGACTTTCTGTAAGCCATCTGCAGACAATTTTCTTTAAGGGAAGCGTCGTTTGAAAGTTGTGAGAGAAAATAAAGCGATATAACACTTCAACAAAATGCTTTCTAGGTATTTTGAAAGGGGAAGTGTTTTGCTGGATTGCACTTTTAAGCCTCTTAAAACACACTAAGATAGACGTCGAGTCAATGGAGTGCAAAAGTAAAGCAAATCCAATGTAATGGAAGGAAATTTTACGAATGAAATTAAATATTTCTTCAAATTGAATGGGATAACGGCTTCTACTGCGTGGTTTACTTTTCAAAAATGAATAAATAAGAAGGGAATGAGGGGTGGGGAAGAAAATCGAGTGATTTTTCAAAATGGAGAGGTGCGGCAATGAGGAAACAGTATTGGGTAGAGAGATCACTTACAGGGTTGGGGTCTAAGAGAAGAAAGGCGAATGAGAAAAAAGCTATTGCATCGATGAGAGCTCAGGAAGAGGGAAAAACCCAGGGACCAAGTGTTGTAAAATTACATGAGGAAGAGAATTTTGAATTGTGAATACTAAATGGGTAGAGCCTAAATGGGGCAATCTCCATAAAGACTGGAGCTGGTACTAGACTAGAGCCACTGAAATTTGAAATTTTTGATGAAGGCCGCAAATAAATCTGGTCAAAAATATTGCTCAAAGTAGGCAGATTTAAAGTTAAACATTTTCTAACTTATGGTAACTTACGAGGATTCTCGTGAAAATGTTATTTTTCTGCTGGGGTATTAAATTTGTTAATGAAATTTTATGGTTTAATATGGCCTATTTAAGGAGGGAAGGAATTTCAGATGAATTTTCAGAGACAATAAAGAATGTGTAGTTTACGGAGATTTCATGGCCCTTCAGCCTTTAGGCTGATATTAGAGTAATTTTCATAACTAACTTCTTGCTGAAGAAGCGCGAGCGAGTGGTTTGTTTCACTATCACGTATTTGTTAGTTGTTTTATGAAAATATGGAATGAGAAAAAGCGATGGTTGAAGGAGAGCGAGTTGTTCAAATTCCATCGGAAAAGTGAATTCCCATATTTGTAACGGTAGTCTCAATATTGCATTAAGTTTGCTCATAGGAAATGAAAGTATCTGCCTTCGGATAAAAAATATGAGGTTGCAAACTGTCTAAAGGAGAATTTAAGGGCACTGCACCATAACCTCCTCCCCTCTATTTCCGAAGGCAAAAAATCTTTATCAAAAAAGAACTTTTAATAGAAAAGTTGCATCTGAAAACTGATGATAAACTTGTCATTGCAGAGTGATTTAAGCAAGATTTATGCACAAACAACATTTTGTAATGTTGTTACATCATAGAAAATGAAATTTTATCTAAAGCTTCTCAAAATTGCTGTTATTGATAATGATAATGAAATGGGATACAGAATTTTAAAAGCAATAACAGATGATATTTTCTGTAAGTTTCTAATATTTGTTTTCTGAAGTTGGTGTGACCTTCAATTTAAAGTCAAACCAATCTCAAAATGCAGTCTATCTGTTTTTCCATATATTCAAAAACATGTTTATCCGTCTCGTTTATTTAACTAAAAATTCACTATTTTCTGAAGCAATCTAATTTCAAAAAATATAGTTTAAGAGAAATGTCTCATGTTATTTCTATTTGCAACTTTTGCTTGATTTCTTATCTTTCAACTTCAGAAGCAGGTTTATGAATATAAGGAATAAGAGGGAAATACTTACCACAGTCGTGTTCATCGGATTCATCTGAACAATCTGATTTAGTATCACATCTCAACATGGAATCTACGCAAGTGCCATTGCAAAAAAATTCATTTGGCAGACATCCTGTGAAAAAAAATTTTCCTGAGCTGAGAAATATTAAATTAAAGAAACCTTTATATTGAAAGCCATCCTCGAATTCAACCTACGTTAAAATTAAATATGATATAAGATAAATTTAGCAGCAAAAAGTTTCCGTAATTGAACCTAAGATTTTTTAAATTGATTTTTACTTTATTTCCATCTTTAAAAAAAAAATTCTTAGAAAAAAATTCATTTCCTTCATGTCATACGGTACCTGATACTGATGACGTTTCGACCTCATATCATTATTTAAAAGTTAAAATTAGAAAGTTTTGCTTAAAAAAACCAATCAAAAACAAAAAGAGGAAAAGTTAATAAATTTCCTCCATGTTGGCTGCGATTTTGTTGTGGATAAATTGTTGTCTCACTCAATTAATCTCGAAGAGATGTTTATTATCATCAGCCGCAAATAGTTGTGATCAATAATTCCCCATTACAACAATCGCGAACATAGCTCTCGTAATTACTTCGTCTAATTTCACCGTAAAGCCATCATTAACTTCCGCTGAATTACTTTTTTCATTAAAGATTAAATTCCATAAAGGCAAAAATTAAATGTCACTATCGGCACTTTTAGCATGCTAATTAATTAATTAATTTCGGAATTGAAAAACAAATTGGGGGATATTTCCTGACAAATGAAAACGATACATACCACACTCCCACAGTGACTCGTCGGCTCCATTCGAACATTCAGCCACTCCATTGCATTTATGATTTATGGGTATGCATTCATTTTCTAGACATTTGAATGAATCTTCTCTTTGACAAATTTCTAGATAATCTTCATCGGCAGTGTACGTCACTGAAACGATACATGATTTGCATATTAAAGTCATTTGTAACGTTAAAATAAACCTTTTTTTATCTTTGTCAAATCGTAAAGCCTTAGTTTTATCGACTTTTTATTTTTACATCTTCTTTTAAAACAGTTATTCCGGTATTTTAGTACGAGTAGTGTAATTTTTAGACGACTCTGTTGTGCGTTCGAGCATGCAGTTTGACAATTTTCTCGGGCAATTTTTCATAACGATGTCTCGTGTTTTTCCCGTTAGGTAAGGCTTTGATCTTTTATGATGATATTTATGACATTTTTTTTCATTAGGTAATTTTGTTGGAACTGAGAAAAAACTTAAAGATAAACGGATATTAATTTTTTTTTTTACTGGTGGTCGATTATTTATTGATATCGAAAGTTTCTCAGAGCAAGGCGAAGATAACATCTAACTATTGGATCAATTTTTTTTTCTACTTAAAAGGAAACGCATAACTTCTAGTTTCTTGTAGACCGTTTGCACTTAATTGAAAAAGACCCATTTGAAAGGGCGTGCCTGATAGACAGAATTTCTGTAATCAATAATCCTATACGACCTGAAACTAACCTATTCATAAACCATAAACTTGAAGTGAATTTATTGAATAGCTTTAAAGATGCAGTAAGCAGTACTGTATCTTCTAAAAATTCTTATCTATTACATTAATTATACAAGTAATTGAATATTTAAAATTAGATTAAAAATGAATAAATAAAAGCTACAAATTTACTTTTAATTTAATTCCACTCCAGTGCCAGCTTAGATAAAGTGACATTGTATCATTTATCAAGATTTTAAGTCAAGAGATTTATTGTAAAAACAGTTTTAAAAAATTATTTAAGCTGTCACACTGCTGCAAAAGCTATAAATCATGATGTCCAACCAGAAATCAATCATTTTTTGCATGTTCATAACTGATCGAATCAAGATCGAATCACTCTAAAGCCGAATATGTCTATTTGCATAAAATGCTGGGCACTTCGGGAGCAATGATTAAAGTTAAATTTGCAGTCTGACATCACCATGAGCTGTCACATTAAATCTCTAAGAAGCTTTCGTGCTCTCTCACTGTGAAAGCCCGCGACGCAAAGTATTGTGTGCTGCCAGATGTGACTTACAATTTTTAATTCATATTTTACTCAGTGACTTTTATAAATATGCAAGTTGATATTGATCAATCGGATTAAACATGTATGATTTGTTTTAGCTGAAGTAATAAACTATTAAAACCAAACTGTCTTGTCGCGAGTTGTCTTTCTGAGCAAATCATTATTTTTTAATATATAAATAGAGGTCTAGATTGCCAACAAAAGCCTACTTTGCAAATACAATCAGAAAACATTAAAAAAAATAGAAGTATTTTAACGAGCATCGAAATATTGAAGACAATGAAAAGACTTTAATTTTCAAATTTTATTTGTTTAGGATTTGCATTAGGCATAATTATCACTCATGTGTAAAACAAAGTTCTACAAGTAGTGTAAACAAAGTCTTTCATATTAGAGGCCATTCTTACCAAGCTATTAGTTAAGTGATTGCGGAAACCAAAATATTTAAAGCAATAAAGTACAATCTTTTTTAGAACTCTGAAAGAATGTTTTTGTGGGCAAGAAATATAATTTTTTTCAGCCTACTTGCAGAAATTGCACAAGCACAATTCCAGCCCAAAATCTACAGTCTGTGTTTGTTTGTTGTACTGTCGTTTATTGCAAGCAATGAAAAAGAAGAAGTCATTTTGGAATGCTGCCAAAATAGAAACACAGTTATGTAATGTCTACATGTTAGAACTTGAAAGCTTGTAACAATAAGTTTAAAAAAATGGTTTTCATTCAAAATAAGGTCACCATTATTGCACAAGTGACCTTGATTCAATGTCAGTTTTTGAGACAAAAGCTTAATCCTTTTATCCCATTTTTAAGACTTTAGAAAATTTAAAGTCGATATAAAAACTTCCAACATTTAATGAGAGACAAGAATGCGCAAACTTCATTACCAAGTAACCAAAGGATACAAATTAAGTTCAGTCTCTTTTTATTTAATTTTCATTGATTCCTACTAAAGTATAATATCAATAAAATTCAGCCGACCGTTATTTATTGTTTGTGTTAACTTTTACTCTTCTAGGTTGTTACGGTAGTAATTTCAAAATGCAATTTCTTAACTGCCAGCCGCAGAAATCCTCTTTAACCACTTTATTAATTCTGTATCAGAAGTTTTGTTGTATAAGCTGCTTTATTAATTAATTTACTACACAACTTCAGATTTAAGATATTGCTCTTTGGAGAGACATTATTAAATTGGAAAATATGTTATCCACGATGTTTGGAAGGTCTGTACAAAAGTTATTACCTCTGGCTTTAGGGTTTATTTCTAATTCCGAGGCAAATTTGAACAACTTTCTCTTGATTTGTAATCAGAACTTTTCTATTTTATGATACCTTATGTTAATTGCCGTTTGTTTATATGACAGATATTTTTATGGAAGAAAGCAATAAAGCAACTTACTGTATATTTCTGTTTTGTAGAAAAAAATATTTTGATACAATGCATACATTTTGATACACTATATCAAAACAAACGATTACATTTCTGCTTTAGTTTCAAAAAACAAACATTTTCATTTGAAAGATAAGCGCATAGTAAACTTTTTTGTGATTTTGATAAATCCCTCAGGTGAAACACTCTTATGGTGTTTTGAATGCATTTTAACACATGTTACATTCATAAAAACACTTAATGTAAAAATCAACAGCTGACATTAATAGTTTGAAATTTCCTAATTCACTGCATCAAGTTTTGAAATGAAGTTTAAGTTAGTGAAAACCACAATGACTAGTCAAAATACTTAACAATTTGCAAAAACATTAGAAGCAATTTCTCTCGATTACATCCCTTGACTGGCTTTCTTAATTACTGCTACATTACGAGCTGCACGAGTGTCAAATGTGCACCCGCTCGCAACTGTTTCCATTGATTCTTTCACGTCTAGTCGACAAAAGCCATAAAATACCCCCCCTTGTGATATTTTGAATCTCTTGTTTTTTATTATTTACGCAGAAAGTATCAGTTTCAATATAATATGAGTTACAATCTTCTGGTGCAATCAACTTTCCAAGAAAGTGATTTATTACACTTTTCAAGTTGACTGACTGCTAAGAATGGATTTTACAATTGTCAACAACAAAATTTTTCTGTCTCGAGTCGGAGATTAAGGAGCGCTAAAAATTGTAACAAACAAGTTGTTTTAATCGAAATAGATAGAGTTTGGAATTGTTTTGATTCATTTTCACTTAGTTTTTCTTCAGTTTTCTGTCGACTTGAACTATAAAATAGGTGGAAATAGTTCGGCTATTACTAAGAAAAATTGGCCCATTAAGCAAAGTGCCACTTCTACTTCACAAGAAGGTCATAAAATAGAGAACTGATGCCATCCAAAATTCCAGCTTGTTCCTCAATGGCAGAAAACTCTTGGGTCAGTGCCAAAAAGAAGATTGACTACATTTTAGGTTTGTGAAAATTTTGCTTCTGCTTTGATTAGACTTTGAGTAAATCTTCTTTAATGTATTATGGGTCTAGATGGTATGACACTGATAGAAATTTGTGAGAAGGTGATATGGAAATTAGATTGTTCCGACAGTCAATTTCCTTCTTATTGATTATTGGATGTAATAAGTTATTGCTGTGTTGTCTTTAGTTGTCTGGAACAGCAAGTCTTATCTTATTTTTGGTGCTTTTTCAAACATTATTTAGGAGAAAGTGTTGGGAAAAATCAACCATGAACTTGACTTAGCAATGTAAATACAGAAATTTACAATTTCAATTGCTTAACTGTTTGCATCTACTTTGGTGATTTTAAGCTGTTGTCAGCAGTGTCTGTCAGAATCAAGCTTAGTCAGCAGAACAAACACAGTGACAATTCTATTAAGGCTTCTGTAGTAGGGGTAACTGAAAGAGAAAATTCTAAAGGAAAAAGGTTCCTCAACTTCTGAATAAATGGGAAATTACAATGGATATGTGTTTGTTGTTTTCATTGGGAAAAAAATTTTTTTTAAAAAACTTTTCTTCATAACGGTTTCGCGTCACCCAAGCGTTTTATCAACAGTTCATGTCTTGTTTGATTTATTTCTTTCGATTTAAATAAAATCATTTTAAATTGCTTTGACCTTATCTAAAAATTACGATTGTTACGATGTCGATGATAAATTATTTTTCTACTTAAAGCTCTAAATTGCTTTTGTACTTCAATATTTTTTTAGGGGAAAAAAAATTGAGATCATTATCTACGGAAGATTGATATGGACAATTTCTAACGACAAGAAATTCAATTTTATTTCACACATTTTCAACAACACCATCAAGAGAATTGTTCCTAATGGCTGGTGAGGTAAAACCATCGATTTTTACCGTGTTGAAAAAAGGGTTTGTTTTAAGGAAAAAAAAGTGGGGAAATTTGTTGGAATTACGCTTTTGGTGAATTTTAAAATTTATGGAACTATTTCTGCAATGTTTTAAATTTTTTGTGTAAGAATTTATCGTGTGGATTTAGCAAGTAGAAACTTTAAAGAAAATTAAACTTTTCGCCTGACCATTGCTGGATGAATCGATACTTTAATAGGTTCAATCACATTACAGAATCTTACGTGTAGAAGTAATCAGTCAAATCAGTTACTCAACCTTGTGCTCTCACAGCACAGCAAATATTTACATTACTTACAGTACATACAGTATATATTTTTGTAAGTATTCTGTACTGTAAAATTGATATCATTAGCTAAAAATAATTCATTGATTACCGTGAACTTTGTTGACTCTTTCGAAATGTTTTCACTTGCATTAAATGCTTAACTGTTCAAGCAAGCAGAAATGGGGGGCGGCATTGGAAGAATACAGCTTTCAATCCAATTTCCATATTCTAGTTTTCCAATTTTAAAATCAATGGTGTTAATGCCAACATTGGGATGTATGAGTTTGAATGTCAGCTTTAGTTTTTATACAAATAACACTCAATCAGAATCAACAGTTACACAAGCATTGGGATGAGAATGGAAGAAATTCTATTTATTATTTTAAAAAAATTAATAAATATTTTAATATTTGACTGATTAAAAAAATATTCATTTGACTGCGCCCACATCCCAAAGCACTGGCCCTTGCGCAGCTGGAAGGGTCCTGCACTTGAATTTCACATTAAACTCCACAAAACTCTAAGCCAATAGAGTTGACAATAGAAT
>JAQIXT010000648.1:0-27509 GCA_034700445.1 Stenotaenia linearis | reverse complement strand
TGAATTTTTTTTATTCATTTGTTGGTTTAAATTAGATTCGATTAAGTCGTTTTGTGGATTGACAACTGTAGATGGAGAAAATGATGTTAATACGAGACCCGTTAGTCGTTTAAGTGTTGAACAGACGTCGAGTGTGACTGACCACGACCCTGAAATCGCTAAAGTTCTGTTGGAGGAGGAGACTTCCTTACCAAAGTTAAATGGACTTCAGTTTATTGTTACAAAAGTCCAAGTAAGTTGTTTAGTTGTGTTTTTATTGTGTGAAATGTAAGTTAATGTTGTTTTTCGTAAAGATTTTGCAGAAATGGGTACGTGGATCGCAAGATCCGAAAGAACCGGTCCGACCAGACTCATTTTTAGAGAAATTTGCTCTCGGTGGACGAATGGATGTAGATAAAAGTGAGAATGAGAAGAAAAATATGTAAGAATTTCATTTTATGTTTTATTTTTACTTATTAATTGAATTTTGTTAATAGTTTTGTGATAGACACTTCAAAGAATTTTTATTACTATTGGCTACTCATCATAACAATAGCCGTTTTATACAATACGCTGATGGTCATAGGCAGATCGGTGTTTTGGAAACTGCAAAACCTTTCTCCATACACTTGGTTTTTTATAGATTACATATGCGACGCGCTTTATTTACTGGATATGGTGATAAACGCGCATAAAGGTGCGTAAACGTTGCAGCGAAGTTTACTCCAGCGAAGGGGCAGCTAGCGCTTCCCTGCAACGCAATAACCGAATTGAATTTTCCAGGTTTTCTCGAGCAGGGTTTGATGGTCAGAGACTTGAAACGACTTCGTCTCAGCTACATGAAATCCTCACAAATACTCTGGGACTGCTTGAGCATCCTTCCGACGGACTTCGCCTACATCTGGTTAGGCCTAACGTGCGACGACAACCAATGTCCGTGTCCGGTGATCGTCCGACTCAACCGCGTGATCCGCTTCCCGCGAATGCTCGAGTTCTTCGACAGAACTGAAACCCGGACGAATTTCCCGAACGTTCTGCGCATCTTAAAAGTCATAATCTACATCTTGATCCTCATCCACTGGAACGCGTGTTTCTATTTCGTCATCAGCTACGGAATCGGATTCAGCACCGACAACTGGGTTTACTCGCCGAACCGGACGAAGGAGTCCGGGACGCTTGCACACATGTACATCTACTCGTTTTACTGGTCCACGCTTACTTTGACCACGATCGGCGAGACGCCGCAACCGGAAATAGACGCCGAGTACATCTTCGTCGTCTGCGACTTTCTCGTCGGAGTTCTCGTGTTCGCGACGATCGTCGGAAACATCGGCAGCATGATCTCGCACATGAACGCGGCTCGGGCCGAGTTCCAGACGAGGATGGACGGTGTTAAACAGTACATGGAAATGCGGAAGGTCGGCAAGGATCTGGAGCAACGAGTGATTCAATGGTTCGACTACTTGTGGACGAACAAACAGCTGTTGGACGAGAACGCCATTTTGGCTTCGCTGCCGGACAAATTGAAAGCCGAGTTGGCCATTCACGTACACATGGGGACTTTGCGTCGGGTGAGGATTTTCCAGGATTGCGAGGCCGGTCTGTTGGTAGAAATCGTGCTCAAGTTACGGTTACAGGTGTTCAGTCCCGGAGATTACGTCTGCAAGAAGGGAGACGTCGGCAAAGAGATGTACATAGTTAAGAGAGGGCAGTTGAATGTCGTTGCCGACGACGGACGGACTGTTTTTGCTACTCTGAGCGACGGGTCGGTGTTTGGGGAGATTTCCGTGCTCAACATCGCGGGGAACAAAACCGGGAACAGGAGAACGGCGAACGTTCGAAGCGTCGGGTATTCCGATTTGTTTTGCCTGAGTAAAGATGATTTATGGGACGCGTTGACCGAGTATCCCGAAGCGAAGACGATGTTGTTCGAAAAGGGACGAGAGATACTGCTGAAGGATAATCTAATTGATCTAGAAGCGCTCAAGAAGAAGGAAATGGAGGACCAAACTGACGCCGAAAAGATTAAACGTTTGGAAGCGGACGTTGACATTTTGCAAACTCGACTTGCTCGACTTTTAGCCGAGTTCGTCAGTAGTCAGGACAAAATGAAGCAACGAGTCGCGTATTTAGAGCGACATTTAGACGAGGAGAAGCGAATTCGACTCGCACTAGAACCGGCCAATGATTATTTAATACCAAACGCTTGCACAGATGAGATTTTTAGCAACACTATCAAACGACCTACTACACCCAGACCGCTGATAAAGATAAACGACGTAGATGTAACGACTAATGATTTATCAGCGTAATTTTTCATTTTAGTTTATTTAGTTGCAATTTAGTTGATTTGTGTGTCGTAAAACTTGTACGAATTAAATGTGTAATAAAAAATAAAGAATGAATTAATTCGTCAATTTATTTTTTCTTATAATTGTTCGGTAGCTTTGACTTTGTGACCTTGATGCACATTCTTAACTCATATTTCCCTTTGGACACTCCTACTTATTGATTACTAGATAAGAAAATGAAGAAAATCTTCATGGCCGATACGAAATTGTGCTGGAAAATACATACAAACTACCATTTAATTACAGGGCGCGTGAATCGAGGTGAAGGATTTGTTCTATAATGATTTGCTTTTATTTAAAGCTGGTGAATTCCAATTTGGTAAGGACGAGTAATTGTTTATTTTGCTGTTGAGATTTTGACGTGGGATTGTTGTAATCATTCCAAACGTGTTGTAAATTTGTGGAACGGTTGAGAAATTGATGGTTTCGAAGCAAAAAAGGAATTGATTTAGAAGAGTAGTCAAGGATTTTCGAGGCGCGCGTGTGAGAAAACGTGGAAAAATGCATTTGCAAGTGCGGTGTGATAAAAAAATGATAAAAATTCACCTTGTACGCTTTAAACTGATTATCACGACGATATGATTAATGGATGAAGTTATATTGGTGATGTTAGTAAGTGAAAATTCGTTATCGCGTTTTGTTTTCGTAATTTGTTTCTGGAATGATGTGAAAATATTGAATTTAATTAGAAATAAAGTTTTTTCCGTCGTTTCTTGATTGAAAAACACTTGTAGTATCGAATTGCACTCTTAAATTCCTCGCACCACTCGCGGATTTATTATCGTTTCAAAGTCCCAAATACTTGAAACGTACTGACAGACACGGCTAATCAATTTGATATTTTTATTCACTTTTATCACTCCTCTTGAAATTCTTTGCGAATTCTTGGCATTCGTGCTTCATGTCATCGTGACGAATTGCCAAATACTTGAACTCCTCATTGAGCATCCATGTTAGGCTAAAAATTAAATTAGAACTGCTAAACAAAAGACCTGTTTAAAAACACTCATTTATAGCTAAGATAAAACTGTCTTTGTGAGTTATGAGCAGCAAGTGTGGCGCCCGAGTTATTTTCGTTTGATTTGTTTACGTTTTTTACGCATAGAAATTGTCCATTTAACCATCAGCATCTGCTAAGACACAAAGGTTTGCGTTTTGTCTCGTATAATCAGGCACTTTGAGGAGTGTGGGCGACCAGCAGATGACTGATGGCGACTTGCAGCTCGCGCCAAAATGAATTTCGGCTCTAATTATGGAGTACTCGTGAAAGTCGTTCACCTCTGACCTTCTCCGTGTGGGAGTAAAGTGAAAGAGGACGCAGCTGCCATGATGTATGGACGGCGAAAGAGCAATGGCCAATCGACTGGATGGCTGTGCTCGTTTTTGGATGACCACTCGAGGGATGCCGCCACGATCCAAACTGCCCCATCACGTTTGGAAAGGGCAATGAGGTCGCAGATTCCGACCCCATCACAGGTGAGGAGGTGCGAAGAGCGTGGCCTCGTAATTAAAGTTTCTTGGATTGTATTTAAAATAAGATTTTTTTTGGTTTGTTTTTGTAATGGGAGTTGATGAAATTGGAATTTAAATTGGATTTTTGGGGAGTTTTGTGGTGGAAATTGAGGATTTGGTTTGAAAATAGGAGAATTTGAGTGAAAATTGATGATTTATGAGTTAAAATTGAATCTTTTTGCAAGTTTCAGCTAAAAACTTTGATTTATCCTCCATTTTTAAAAAACTTTATTTATCTATTTAATAAACATCATTTTTTCCACTCAAAAACAAAGCCATTAATCTTCACTGCATTTTTCATAATTTTTTCCCTGAATCCAAAATTATATAACTTTTGCATAAATTATTAAAATCTTTCAAATTTTTCACTCCAAAATCCTTGATTTATCCTCCACTTTGTGCGATACCGTATGGCAATTTTTATAATTTTAACTTAAATGATATCAAATTATTCGACTCAAAAACCTCGCCATAAATCTTAATTTCTTAATTACTAATAATTTGTTATAATTTTTTTACTTCTCAGAACGAGAATAATTTGTTTCCGAGTCACGAATTCGCTATGTATTCCAGAATAAAATGCTTGACCCTTTCTTAATCTCTTCTCTTTATTTTTTATATTTTTTTACATAATCCAAACAAGGGAAATGAGAATGAGGCTTGGCTACTTGTTTCTTGTTTTATTTAAATTACAGGATTTTATCTCTTGTAGTTAAATAAATAAAAAGACAATTCACGAGTTTATTTATACGTTACAAAAATACTTTTCTTACACGTAAACGCTTGAAAAGTAAAAATAAAACGTAATTACACACGAAACTTCTCAGCTGAATGAAAAAGCATGAAAGGGCAGCAGCCTCGTGCCTCTTCAGAGCATTTTAGAAGCAAAACCTCAAGGATTTCCTCCTTCAAACATTGATGAATGGTTTACTGACAGTCAAAACTTAATTTTATTAAACACATAACATCAATAACTCTTGACAAATTCATAACGCGGTCAAATTGAGCAATAAAAAGTCAAATTTTGATCGAAATTTGTATCAAAATCACAAACTTTAATCGAAATTTGGGTTAAAACAACTTTTATTTTAAAATTTCTAATTTTACAATTGTTTTTCAACCATTTCCTTTTGCAGTCCTGCATTTAAATTATCCTCATGAATAAATTACAAAAAATTAAACCTCATAAATTAACTAAAACCCTGTTTTTAACTCCACTCATATAGAGCATTTAGCAGCTAATTATTATAAGAAGAAAAAAAAGGCGAAATTTGCAAACGGGGCGACGAAGACAAAAGGCGATTTATTATTCCACGGTCAAGCAATTATCTCTGGCCTTTGGTGCGTGCTGCGAGAATATTTCTCGCATATTCCTCCCATCTCGATCTGGCAACTCGTCGCCCACCATCAACAAACGATATTTCATCTTTTATTTGCGCAAGACAGAAAAAAAACAAAGAAAAAATGCATTTCCACTTAGAAAGTTGAAATTTCTATTAACATCAACCATCATTTGAAAAATCAAATTCATTGATGTAAAAAAATGTAAATACAAATGTAAAATTGTGTGTTTTACAACTACTTTAATACCATGAAAAAATACACCTTACACAACACTTTATTCACAAATTGTAATCTAACTTTTAGCGGAAACAATTTTCATTCTTTTCATTCTCCGGTTAAAAAATTGCTTTCCAGAACTTATTAAACTATTTAATCAACTTTTCAATGATATAATACAATTCAAAACTACTGAAAACAATAAATTTCCATATGGTTTCACTGTTTTTCTTCTATTTCTTTTCTTTCCTCAAGTTCCATGTCACAGGTTAAGTGTTGAAATAAGTTTTCTGGATCTTTATCAGCTGTATGCAAAAATCCTTGGTACACTTTACTGTAATTTAGCTATTTGTAGCTATTATTTACAAAGAATGTCCTTCCCTTGTGTTTTTCTGATCTAAAGGGTTGTTTAGCAAAAGTGGGCAACTTGAGGTTACTTTGTGAGCTAAAGTAAATGGGATGTTGAAGCTCATTCCTCGCATGCATGGCCCTAGGCCAGGACTATTCCTCAGCTCGACTATCATCAAGCGGGACGTCCTTGTCGGCCATAGAAAGGATTCGCAAGGTCATCACTCTATTTTCCCCCCTCGAGTAAACATTTTTTCACTTTTATTCGCTCGAAATTTGCTCAAGAGTGAACAAATACTCCTTAAAAGGGAGGAACGAATAGAAAAAACATCTTTTTTTAAATTCTTTCGTTTATTACTGAGAGATCTTTGCAAAGTCGGGCACTAAAGGAAAAAGTTTAAAAACTGTGGAGAAACAGCCTTGACCAAAATAACAGTCCAAATGGGACATTGACAAATTTAAAAAAAAATCCTTGTTTTTAACCCTAAATATCTTTATTACACAATAAACTAAATTTACAGCCATTTCCTGATAATTAAAAATAAATTTCACACCCAAAAATGGAGTAAAAAGACAATAAATAGAATTTAGAGTGGTTCAGGAATACTCCGGTAGATGACACTGAAGGACATACCTCCCGCGATGCATGATGGGTGTTTTTAAATCCTCTCTTTATCATTCGAAGAAGAAACTCGTTCAGTGCGTTCGCAGGTTGCAGACTGTGTCTGCCGGGCCCAATGTTTCATTCATCCACGTAACCCTTCCATCCGATGTTACACCTGGATAAAACAATTCACGATTTCTCCCATTGATCACCGATCACCGATCGATTTATCGAGAAAACAATTTTCAGCTCATCTCATACCGTGAGTACAATCTCGACACCTTTATCCACCAAAAACACCATAATAGTAATAGTAGAAACACAATCCCTCAGTATCAAACACCATACACCATTGATGGTTTAGTATTTCACTATTTTACGATTTATAAAATTTTTTTTTTAGATTTTTTAACCCTAAATTGTTATTGTTGATATCGCGCGTCGCCATACTGGATGTTGCTGTCTTGACAACTTTTATCGAAAACATGTGTATTTACGAGTAAAACTGGTTTAATACAAGTGATAGGTGGGTCTTTGGGCTCGGCTTTGTGCTCTTTATTGATAAATGGGTGAAGAATTATCTCTATTTATTAGATGTGACAAAACAAATGCGTTCGCTTTATCAAACAGACAGTTTTTTAATGGAGGGGTGAAATTTGAAATTTATCTAAATTTTTTTTTAATAAAAAAATTTAAAAAAAGATGAAAAAAGATGAAAAAAGAAGTGTTAATTGGGTTTATCACCAATATAGAAAACACGTTTTGGAATTTGGCCTAAATAAGTGGAAAAAATGTGGAAAATGTGTTAATTTTTGAACTAAATAGATTTTAAAAAAAAAATTTTGAATTGAAAAAAAAAATGTTTTGTTAAGTATTTTTGTATTTCTTGACCAATGTGGGGATTGTGACGTATACGGAAGGGTCAATGACTCAGTGTATAATGCTGGGAGCTCGGAGTTGCCTAGAAACGGATTTTAATTTTTTTTTTTTTTTGGGTGCAGGAAATAATTGTAATCAAAGTAGTGGTGAAATGAGTTGAGTTGTTCGGTTTACAATTAATTGAAAACTTTTTTGTTTTTGCACGTTTTCTCCACATTACTTCGCTCTATTTACCGCTGAACAAATAAATACATAAATTTCAATTTTGCTTGTTTGGAATGAATAATTCAAGTTGATAAATGTAAGTAAATGTCAAACGCGTGATGAATGGTCTTTTTATCCTTGTCAACATAAAAGATATAAAATTTGATATTAAAGAACGGTTTCGGTAAAATTTGTAACGTAATTTATAATGAAATTTTTGTTATAACGAGATCGATTATAAAGGACTAGCTGGTCCCAGGTAAAAAAATTATATAGATTACTGTAGAATTAGTCTTAATGCCATGGAATTACATTAAAGGTCTATAGACTGTTTATCCATGGAAATCTATGGTCAGAATTTATAAATTTTCCCAAAAAACAATGCGGGGATTCGAAAAAATTTTGTTATAACGAGATTTTTGTTGTATTGATGTTCGTTGTAACGAGATTCGACCTGTATATGGAATGTCTACGAGTCTATTCACGGTCAAGTACATAACAGCTGTTTGTCACGGATCTATTTTTGTTTAATAGGGAGAATCAACTCTTGTTTTTATATTTTTAGAGTTGATTTCCTTATCAGAGGAATTTTTGGTTATTTTTGAGCTGTGATTAGTGATTTTGTAATTTGAATGGGAGTATGGTTTGTTAGTCATTTTGTTGGGTAGGAGAGGGGGAAAAGTGTTGTGGGAAATTTTGTTTTTTTGTTTATTTTTTATTTTACAAAGGTTTTTGTAATTGAATGGTCCATTGATTAACATGGATGGCTAATGTTGATGTATGGACATTAGGATTAATGATGCAATTATGTCAAATGTCTGGTTTTTTCTAGAGGTAATGAAACTTAAAATAGGATTCTGATATATGAATAATTCATTAGGGTTTTTTATTATCTTATCCTGATTGGCAGGTGAAAAAATGAGGATTTTGTTGTTATTTTTTGCTTTTTTTGAGGAAATTTGGGATTTTTATTGAAAATTATATGTTTATGTGATTTTTAATGGTTTTATTAACTCTTTAAGTGGTGTGATTAGTTAATTTTATGGTAATTTGTTAAATTTTGACCCACTTTTATGGGATTTTGATTGTTATTGTATAAAAATGATTTAAAAGTTGATGGTAATCCAAATTTTGACCACTTATGTTATATAAAGAGATAAAATTTGATAAAATAATGTTTTGATTATATAAAATGATTGAAAATAGAAAAAATTGAATACAGGGTTTCAGTGAAGCTTTTGGTGCAAATCCTTTTTCCTTTTCATCCATTTTTTCAACTTAGCATGAATCAGGATAATGGGTTTGGGTAATTGGAGCCTGGGATTCCATGCTCCATCTCCTCTGTCAGTGGGGGGAGGCAAAAGAAGAGACTTTGGCTTAGCCTTTTTCCTGGAAGGGAAAAATTTGTGATGGATGGCTGAATGTAGTTTAGGGAAAGATATTCGGCTTGTGTTTCCCCAAGAGGGGCTTCTGGTGGACAAGAGGGCCACATGTAGATTCTATTTAGAACAGGTTCATTGCACAACACTGGAGAGCACAAGTAGTTGAGTGATTGATGTTACTCTATACTTATAGCTTGATTGCATTGGAATTCAGTGCGAAGATGGTTTCGCCCATTACATCACGAGCGAACTGAAAATTATCAGTGATAATTTCACAGTAGAAGAGAATAAGCACTATTCTAATGCATAAGAGATCTGATTACACTGAAGCAGTAGCAGTGCGATTTATTGAATTTGTGAAAATTAATAATCCCATGACCAATTGTGGTATTACAAGATAATACCATTAGTGGGTCTTGGAATTATCGATAATTTTCTGTTCACGAGTGATATTCGACTGATTATATCACGAATCAAACGCTATAGGCCAGTTCGAATGTTTCTCCGCTTCTCATTGGCCGATCGATGATTGATAATTCCGTAAATGGATTTTCGAGTTATTCTCATGCGCTTTGGATCCTCACGATTAAAATCTAGGTCTAGGTTAATTTTTTTTCCAAGAAAAGTTTTTTCAGCGATGAACTTGTTTGGGTCTAAGCAGCTAGTTAGTATGCAAAGCTTTAGTTTCCCTCTAGATATTTTTTAAGTGTTTTTATTTTATCATGAGATGTGGTTTCTTCCTTGAAAAGTACAGTTGGAATTTTTTTCCACTTGTTTTGTCTACAAGTTTGATTCTAATCTGAGTTTCAAGTTTTTTCTCTACAAGTTGTTTTTTGTTTAACATTTTTTAAAATTACAATTGTATGAATAACTTCCTTAGATTGGAATTTTGTTTACTGGTTATGAGTGTTGATTAACTTTAAGGGGCAAATTCAAGTTTGTAAGAGGAAGTTTGTTCATTCCTGAAGTCAATAGATTTTTTTATGTTTAGTTGAAGCATCAAATTTAAATTTTTTTTGGAGGGGGAATAGGCCATCAAAGGACAATGTCCTGTTGAAGTGTATTGCCAGTCACTGGTAGAAAGTTGGAGGTAAGTGTGAATGGTTTGTAGGTTTAGTTTTTGTGGGGAGAACTAAAATGGAGGATGTAAAACAGAAGGAAAAGTATGTGATGTGAATTTGAATGAATTTTTATGAGAATTGGAATGTAGGTTGCCTTAATGGTCAGATTACTTACAGGAAATAAGGATTTGGTAAGACCTAAAAAAATAAAGTTGAAACCAGTATTTATTTTCAATGTATTCATAGTATGGTTGATTTGATTGTAGCAGGATGGCAGCTGGATTTAGCAGAGCTTGAGTAGCATTAGTCAAAACAAAAAGGTATGTGTCATTTCTTGTGCCAAGGGAGAATCTGCAGAAGGAGTTCTTAACAACTATTTTCATAGGCAAAATCCCAGAGAATGGAGATTTTTCTTGTAGAAGTTTCTGGTGCAGTTGAATGACAAGTTGGCAGGTATTTGGTGTCATGAAGTTAAACATCAGAAGTGACAAGGTAGTGACATGTTCTCCAAAATACAAAGTCAAAGAAATTAACGTAAACTAGGATAGTCGTTCAATTTGCTCATTCAAGAAGTAGTAAACTTAATTTAATGTAGGTTAAATGCGGTGTCGTTAATCGAATAACTACCGTTAATTACACCTCGAGACATCGTTTGCATCTTTAAAGGTATAAGAATGTCTCCATTTATGTACCTATTTGACTTTTTGTACTTCTTTGCCGGTAAGGCGGTGTGCTTCGAGGAATATCTCAAAATTGCTTTTACGCTTGGTAGGTGTTTGAAATTATTTACGCTGTAGTTCCTGTACCGCTGCCACTTGTCAAGTTCGGTCTTTATAAAAGCCGGAAACCCATATCGGATCATTTCGATTAATTTTATTAAAGCGGTTATTTCGATTAACCTTCCTTCAGTTGAACTAAGGTCAATATGGACTCAAGTAGTAGTTTCCTTTAACCTCTTCTTTTCCTGTCTAATCATTTTTTCTAATTTGAATTGCAGATTCAGGTCTCCACCAGAATAAAGATCCAAATTATTTACTGGGAAACAGTTAGGTGATTAGAATAACAGGATTTTCTAAAATTTAACATAATTTTTATTAAAGAAGTGGCATCTGGTTTATTTTTATATTATCCAGATACAAAATTATCTAAACCTATTCTGGTATTGCCCAGCAATGAATTCAGCCATTTTGCATGAGTCAGGTTGGCTTTTTAGTTTCCTATTTTAAGGCCACCTTATATAGTTTGATTTTGGACACATTACAATTCTAGGAGCAATTAAAATGAAGTGACATAAATCACTGGGTAAACTAACTAATGTTTTTCAATCTTTGTTGTTGAGGTTTTTATGGGAAATTATAAACAAAGCATGAGAAAACTGTTGAAAGCATTGAAGAGTGAATAAACTTGTATGGGGATTCATTAACCATGAATGTGCACTTCCCCAATTAAAAATTTCTAACTTTTTATGACTTTTTGTAGAAAAATAATTTATTAAACATGTAATTGCACTAATCTACAAGACACTAATAAATTTTTTCAAATTAAAAATGATGTTAAATTGCCTTGTTCATTGCTTCTTTGTGAAGAAAGTTTTCTTTTTAGTGTTTTTTCTTTTCTTGGGTGCCCAAGAATTTTAGTTGAAGGTCATTTTTATGTAGTGTGGTAATCAGGCACTTTCCAAGGCCATCAAGATTTCAACCCTTAAGTTTCACTATGTTAAGAGTCTATGGTAGGGTGTGGTTGTCTTGTTGATTACCATAGACACACTGCTGTGAGATGTAACTCTTGATATGTGCTGAGATTAAGAAACTGGTTAAAATAAAGCTGGTGACAAACTGGTGGAAAAGGAGTAACTTTGTCATGATTTATGGCTACTTGTATACATTGCCTTTATCCATTCACTGGTAGGCATAAAGGGTTGCATTTATCCTGGAGTGGTTGGCATCAGGATGACAGTTGAAGGTCTTTTGCTGATTCCAGACATGGAAGCCTGGAGTGTTTTTACTTAGCTATGAAATATTGAAATTAATTCTTTGCCCATTGGGAAGTGTGGATTAGGAGGCCAGTTTGGCAGTGAAGCATTCTTATCATGAAATATTCAGGAAGATGATAAAAGAATGAGTTGGTGGTGTAAGAATAAACACATTTGATAAATTACTTCCTGTAATAGTGCTGTGTTTGTATGGGGTCAGCCAAGTCTCATCATGGCTGGAAACAATGACCATGGTGTGACCCCTTGTTTAATTGACATACAGAGATGGGAGTTGTTGATGAAAATCTCACTGGATTGATGATTGTAATTCTATTTTAATGTATGTTTTCCTTTAGGAACTCTTGATGACTTAGATTGTGGCGACGAAGGGACTCGAGGGAAAGGAAAATGTAAGGGAAAGTTGGAAAGAAAGGAAGTTGGTGGTCACAATGTTATTCTTGTACAGAACTGTGAGCGTGGTGTTTGATTTATCCTATTAATGACTAGTCGTTGCAAAAGAAACCGCATGATTTATGGGAAATTGTTTCTCGATAACGTCAAAGCAAAAGAACCGAAAAGGCAGAACAAAGACTATGTAAGTACAATATTCTTAAATATGGTCACTTGTTTGCATAAGGATTCAAGAAAAAAGTTTCAAAACAACAAAGGGAACTGTCATCCAGTATTTGCCTGCCAACTACCAGAATTCTTGACTTCTCCGCAAAAAATTGTCTGCAGAACAATTTTTCTTATTTACTTTGGAAAGAAGTTAGGGTCATAGGTTATTTGGTACAGGTCTGAGCCAAAGAAAAATGGATATTTTTTTCCTCTTCAATTCCTTCTGACAAGGTTGTTGACCTCAAGACTTGAAGAGGGTGTTTCTTTGAAGCTGTCAGAAGGCAAAATGAATTTCATATGCTGTTACTAACGATATGATGAAAGTAACCAGTAAACAAAAAGTCATTTGCAATTAGCACTTGAAAATATGACAGCTTTTTTCAAGTTTTGAAATAGGAAGTCTTTCGGATGATGAAATTGTATATTACTGAATGGAAGCTTTGTTATTATTACTTGGTTAATATACAGGGCATTGAACCATCTGCAGTTTTTAATAGTTGAAATGTAATAGTTTTAGGTTAAAAGGTTTGGAAAGTTCATGTTGATGATGATCTGATGAACTTGTCTGGTATTTTTGATATTTTAGCAAAATATGATTTTTTCTCGTGATGACGGAAGTGATTCGGTTTCCGCAAGGAATGACCCATATCAGCGACGACTTGATGTTATAATACTATTGTAGAGCGGAGCCGTCATTTCCAATTAGGGAAAGTGGTGGCTTGACCTGTTGCATTGCAACAAGTTATAGCAGGTCAGTTCATGTCATGATGGATAAATACATAGAAGGAGCATATCCTATTCCACAGATGGAATACAAATAAATAGTTGATATAGTTTTATTGAGGTTTTTGCACTGGAAATAGAAACTAGTTAAGTTTAATGGAGTTATTGGCCTACATTGCTCACATTCTGGTTTTGGAATGACTAGTATTGGTTAGCTTATTGATGATAGAGTGTAAGGTAATCCTTTTGTAGTGTTGTGACTCCTTTGGGGAAGTTCTAGAAAATTGTTTCCTTGAAATCAGACAGTCACTCAACTTCCTCTTTTGTAGAGTAATTAATGCTAAAACACCATATATGGAGTGAAAAGCTTTAGGAAGTACAACACCTTCAGTAAAAAAGGTACAAAGTCATGTAGGTATGTAAATGGAGACATTCTTATATCTTTAAAGGTACAAAAACTTTCTACGAAAAGTTTTCGTTAAAGTTTTGTCTTCGCCAAAAGTACGAATAAAGTTTATCTACCAAATATAAAAATTCTGACATAAGAGTTGTCTTTTGGAATAAAGGATTATGTAAGTAGTCTTTATCCACTTTAGATAAATGGAAAAAAATTGGCAATTCTTAAGCTATAGTATTTACATAAGATTGATGACTTGTTTAATGCTATTCTGAGATTGATGTAAAGTCCTATAAACCTTTAATTTGTGACTTGCTGATAATTCCAAGTGAAATTGCTTCTTGAATACTAATGATTAAGAGATTGCAATCTGGAATTGTAATCAACTTGACACAACTGTTGTGGACTGTAAACAAAGAGCTGGGTGGGTGATGGATTAAAATTTGTTTCACTGGAAGACAAAATTACAGGTTTAATCCAGTTTGACAATAATAAAAAGAATGAAATATATATTATATGTGAGCTTTTAAAAAATTTTATTTGTATTCTTTTTTTATGCTTGAGCTATTAAAAAAAATGAAGTTAAATGCTTATTAGCCTCAAGGTAAATAAAGAAAAAAGGTATACCCTACTATGATTTACTTCTCTTGATTTGAGGGTTCCATTTTGAGGTAAATAAGTGGTTTGATGGAACTAAAATATAGATTTTATCTAAAGTTCAAGGTTCTAATTTAGCCTTTTCACTTTCCATCTACAGCTATGGTGGATGAGTTACCCTAGTTCCAGTTTTAATACATATTTGGTATAGGAGTGTTTAAATGTGTGACTGAGTAAATTTTACTGAAATTTTATTTTTTATTGCTTTTAAATTTTATCAATTTTTAAGGGTTTTTGACTCTTGTTTATTATAAGCTGGGTAATTGTAGATGGGTGGAATTTAGTGACCTTAATTCACTACCTTAATTAAGATTTTTTATTATATTGAGGATTGTAATAAACCATTAACCAAAGTACAATTACAGGTATTAAAAGCATGACCTGAACATTTTATGGGATGTGCCATATGATACTTATGTGAGGTATTTCAGGTTTCCAAACTGTAAAGGAAGAAATAATGTGCCAAACAATTTGTAAACAGACTCAGCATATGAAATAAACACCTGTGGGAAGTTGGAGATAATTAACAATAGAAGAATGCAAAAAGAATGCTTAAAAGCAAATAAAATTTAATTTCATGCTGAGGTATTTGATTGAAACATCAAGGCCCTGATTTTGATGAAGAAAAGCTTTACAATGTCATTGTAAGTGTTCTATTAAGTTCAGTTTGATGTCCTGTTTAGACAAGTAGTGAATGAAGGGTTTCACCTATTACATAATGAATTTGTATTGAATAGAGAAATAATTTAAAGCTCACAATTCATTTTCCTCATTCAGAGCAATGAAAAGAGACCCATACCTGCCTTTGTGTATAGGAATTCATGGAATGTGGTAGGATTGTATACTCAATTGGTTGCTGGGCAGGGTGGAATAGAATTCCTTCATTTCAATACATGTTCAAACTCAACCACATGTATTATGACATTATGCAACTCTAGTTTTAAAAAAAATTGTTTGAGTGATAAATTATGATTAAATCACGAGAAAAATCAGAGCTGGTATTCACAAACACAACTTACAAATCATTTTTTGACGTAAGATAATTCTAAGCAAAACTTATGAAATAATAGAGAGTTTGCGGAGAATAAAACTTATGTCTTATAACTTATAAATTCCATGTTAATTATAAATCTAACTTATATTTAACATGGAATTTATAAGTTATAAGACACAAGTTTCGTTCTTCGCAAACTCTATTACGACGGAAGTAAAACGCACGAGGAAATTTTGCGTAAGTAAATAATTACGCACATTTTTCAGAAATACAACTAACATTTTACTTAAATTTATTTTTGTTTACCGTTATGTCACTACTATAGTGTACATTATAACTGTAATATACATTCTTTACAACAAATTTAATTATTGTAAATTTTTGTAAAACTGATTTTTATGCAGTGTTATGAGTGTGGGAAAAAGATAGGAGGAAATAAGTAATAATTTGATTCATTTTCTTCACCTTTGTTGATAGAAATGGTGATTTTAATGGAATTTATTTTTAACCCAGGTTTTTGGTATGTAATTATGCAACCATATCATTAGATTAGTTTTTTATTATAGTTTTTGTTGGAAAAAGGGAGGAAAAATTGAGATTAATTTTTTCTTCTCAAATAAATCTCATTCTTCAAACCTGATCATCTTTAAAAGAGAGTGATGGTTGAATTAGTTGCTCTGCCCTCATGCGACCTAATTTATAAACTTGGGGCCATGCAATTATACCAAGTTTGCCTTGATACATCCTGGATGCTTTGAACACTAGTTTCTAATTGGTTCTCATGCAGTGAATAAATTTTAAAAAATTTTTAAAAAATTTCTAAGTTTTTTAAAAAATTTAAAAAAAAATTTTTTTTTTAGTATGAAAAAATGTTTTTAGTAATAAATAAATGTGTTTGAAGTGTCTCACTTTTCACTTCCTGGGTGGATGTCTGTTGACTCACTCTCCTGGATACCTCTGTTATCTAGAGGCCAGGTGAAGGGGCCAAAATGGCCTTGAGGGGTGGGGATGGGATCTAACCTTGGCAAGGTTGTTGTTATACCCCCTTAACCTTTTCTTAAGATGCTGGAACTGGTTTGAGGTATGTGGCCAAGGGGGTTGTGTTTATAATGATTTTTTTTTGATTTTTTTGATTTTTTTGTTGGTTGGAAGGTGAAACTATACACTTGTTTATGTGTTAATAGGTAAGGTTTTGAGAGTGTGTTTATGGTATGAATGATGTTTATGTTTGGGATTGGGGTGAGTAGATGAGTGAAATGTGAGAGGTATTTGGATTGATTGTGAAAGAAGTTAAAATTAGTTGGTGAAGTGGTTTTGAGTGAGAGATGGAATGTTGTGATGAAATTTTTAAGGTTTTGAAAGCTGAATTGGAGTTGAGGTGAAGTCAGTGTAATTGTGTTGAAATTTGTAGATTTTTGGTCAGTTGCAGTGAGGTTTTCAGTGTTTTGTGAAGTTGAGGAAGTTTTTTTTAATGTTCTACTGTAATATGAATTAAAATATTGGTTTAATGAAATTTTTGGAGTTTTGATGAAATTTTTTCATGAAATTTCATTGAAATTTCTCAATTATTAATGAAATTTCATTGAAATTTTGGAGTTTTCATGAAATTTCATTAAAATTTTGGAAGTTTCCATTAAATTTCATTGAAATTTCTAAATTATTAAAGAAATTTCTTAAATTTTCATTCAATTTCACTGAAATTCCTAAAATTTTCATAAATCTCAACTCATAAATTTAATAAAAATTCAAAATCTTCAACCAACCCCACCACCAATTTCAAAAACAACAACACAATTACTTCCCAAAAACCAATTCCTCTCTTCCCACAACATCCATTCTAACCAACACTTATTTATTACTATTGCAAAAGACATTTAAACTTTCCTTTACTGATATGTTTTATGGGTGGTGCTTAAATAAAGAATGTGTGGCCACTCACCTTGTAAATCAGGCTGTCAACCAAAGAATTGGTGATGGATCAAGTGATGAACTTTGTAATGACACTTTTTCTTGTCCTTTATTACCATAATGATAAAGTGCAGCTATTTCATACACAAACAACAACTCTCTTATCACCTAACAGGCATTTGTGCAAATTACTAATTGTTTTTCCTTTCTTTTATTGCAAAATGACCCTTGCCACACAATGGCACTTAATTTTTAAATAATG
The DNA here is from genome assembly GCA_034700445.1 of Stenotaenia linearis. Classification (NCBI taxonomy): domain Eukaryota; kingdom Metazoa; phylum Arthropoda; class Chilopoda; order Geophilomorpha; family Geophilidae; genus Stenotaenia; species Stenotaenia linearis. The sequence continues at coordinate 10,098 of JAQIXT010000648.1, read as the reverse complement.
TTCCATACAAATGACAGAGTTCACTCCCAGAATGCAAAGGTTGAGCCATTTCATTGAACTTGGATTTAATTTACCTTGTTTTAATTAACACATGTTATCCTATGGGAGTTAGGCTTATTATATAATTGCTTTCCCAATCAAATTATTGAGAAAAAAACAATTCACATTCAATTAAGTTTTTATTTTTAGAAATAGAGAAAAAATGGCCGGATGAAAAAAGATGCGAACATCACGAGTTCGTGACTCGAAGAAATTGGAATTAAACAGTGGCAACTTATGCATTTAACGAGATGAATTGATGATGAATGCATCCTGTTAATTATTATGGATCTGATAAATAAAGAAAGATTAATTGCGGTTTTTCTTTTAAATTTCTTTAATTTTATTAATAAGATTAATTAATGGATTGATTAATTGTGGTTAGAATAAAAAGTTTTAGGTCATTGAAGAAGAAAAATGGGTTAGTGTCAATCATCTTTACGATATAATGCGAAAATGAGTGAAGTTTTTAGACCTTTATTAATGAAAACAGTGATGGTGGGTTATTATCAGTCTTTTTTTCCAAATAATGCGAAAATGAGTGAAGTTTTCAGACCTTTATTAAAGAAGTATGTTCGAACGTAGATCGAACGACTAAAAAATAGTTTCGTTACCGAGAAGAAGAGTGAACGATAGTTATGGTGGGTTATTATCAATCATTTTTTCCCAATAATGCAAAAATTTGTTAAGTTTTCAGACCTTTATTAATGAAAATGCTGTTTTGAAGTGTTTTCGTCCCCTAACTGTAAAGCGGCACTCTTAATGTATTTGCATCACTAACTTCCGGTCTGTGACAGGGAAGGGGAATGCTTTTACATTCTGTAACAGCCAAGATAAAGTAAGACAAGGTCACAGGGTGATTATAAATAGTGCTCTTGGGAGCTCATTAAGCCCCTGTATTTGTTTAGGAATTTTGTTTATTGAGAAATTGAAAAATAGCAATTTTGTTGTTTTATTTTTGAAAAACAATTTTTTTCCTGGATGTTTTAGTTGAAGGGTTCTTCCCCCCATGTGGTCACATAACCATACTTCCTGTATCTTTGTGAGTCTGCAAGTCCCCTTGTGATGGATGGGGAAGTACTTTTAGTACTTTGAGGTTTTTTGTTTGGGTTTTTAGAGCTTAAATTTATAAAAGTGAAAATATTATAATAAATATGTCAAAAATTAGATTTTACTTGTTTAAATAGGAAAGGATGTGACACAGGTGTGAAATATTGAAAATTGTTGGGTATCCAAGCATAAAAACAAAATGGCTGTAGTAAATTGTATTTTGGTTTAATTTTTTGTGTGTTTACAGGTGAAAAACAGGTCAAGAACAAATATTTGATTAAAGGAAGGTCAATTTGACAAACTGACAAACTTCAGAAGGAAATTATATGTCTTTAAAAACACTTTGGGTGAAATAAGAGTTAAGAAAGGGTTTAAACATATATATAATGTTAGTGTTATGAATTGAAGGTGATGTTGTTTAATAACAATTTATTTGGCATTGTATTGAGATATGAGGTCACATTAAATGATGTAGAAAATTGTGTAATGAATGTAATTAGAGGAAAAAATGGAACTATGTGTAATTTTGTGGTGTGGCTAATTAGTCAAATGTTGATGGTCATTAAGTTGATAATAATTTAGAAACTGGAGATTTATGAGGGTGAACCAGAAAGTTTTTGCTTTTTTTCTTTAAATAGGTTGGATTTTTTAAAAATTTTTAAATTTTTTGGTTTTAATGATAACATGTTTTTATGAGATTGATAACAAAGATCAAATTTCTTAATAAAAAGTTTTTTATTTTTATATCTAAAAAAATGATTGTTTTATAAGTACATTTGAGATGTTTGCAGGTGGGTAATTATAGTGGTGATGCCATTTAAATTCCTAAGTAGTGACAGGTTGAATTCTTCAAGTTAATCCTTTTGGATTCTTTTATTTGAGATTTTATTTATGTAATGTGGGGTTGCTTGGGAATGAAGTTATTTAATAATAATAAAGTTTGTTTGTTTGTTGTGAAGTCTTTTTACAATCTTAAATGGTGAATTTTATGGGTTTTGTTTGTGTTTTGCTAAAAAGTTGGGTTTATAAGTATGAAATTGGACATTTGTGACTTCAAAAAGGATATAAAGTGATGGATTTTATGTTTTTTTATTACAATTCAGCATAAAAACATTAAAACTAGAAATAGAAGACAAAAATAGAGAATTTTATTACTGTTTTGCTGGTTTTAACCTTTTTTATTACCAAAAATAACAACATAAATTCATAGTACAATCCAATTCTATTATTTTAATCAGAAAAAACAAAAATCCTTTTCTAGGATCACAAAAAATAAGATAAAACAAGCAATTCCCTTGCACAATTCCCAGAAGAACAAAAACTGGTGCATTTTCAATCAAAAACAAGAAAAAGAAAGAAAACTAAACAACAAAGTGCAATAACTTGTATTTCTCCAAGGTTAGGGTTATGAGCAATGAATAATTAGAAATTTAAATTAAATCATTAATAGGTGTGTACTACAACATGACATAAGCATTTTCAAACTCAACTTGGGCATTGCAAGTGAAAGAGCTGTCAAACAAATGTGATGTAATTGAAATGTTTACCTTTTAAGGCAACAACAATTTGATTGTTTTCATTTGTGTTTCAGATAGAGTAGAGTGAAAAGCAGAAACAGGTGTTTAGAATTTTTTTTATTTTTTAGAAATTTTTTAGAGATTTTTAATCTTTTTTTGGAATTTTGACCTCAATTTGTAGGAAGTGAAACAAGTACAATTAATTTAAATGAGAACTTTTATGGAATTGTTCTATCTGAAACGTGACCTCCAAGGTTGAAAGTTTGAGAATTTTTTCTAAGTGAATGTAAACAGGAAATTTTTTAACTTTTAAATTGGAATTCTAAACCTTAGATTCAGCCATAACTTTTCAAATATTTACCGATTGATAAAAAAAGATAATTTTTTTAATTATGGTAAAGAATTTTCGATGAATCATTGTATCCGCTGATTATAACTTCCATTTTATGTTGGAATTTATAAATTATTACAATTTTTTTTACAATTTTTACAATTTTTTTGCATTTAAAACAACATCCTGCACGGCGACTTGCGAAGTAAATTTTTAGGGTTAAAAATATTTACGAGTTAAAAAACTTAATTTCAAGTACAACGCCGCTTTTACACAACTACATACTGATGGATTACGACTTAATTACCTCAAACTCATGAATTTTCATCACAAAGTTCAACACACGCCATTTCAAACAAACTGAAATAAATTTAAAAAATCAAAATTAATTCGTATTTTCAATTTTTACAGGTTACGAAACAATTTCCTCACTGAATGTCGAGAGATTTATGTCGGACGATTTAAGCACTTCCAACGATGCCAGTTACGACACGATTTTCAACAAATATAGATAAAATGTACGATGATACGAATCAGTCGCCTCCGCTAACGGCTCAAACTATCGGCGCAGCTTCGGTGTCTTCGGGCGGCACGGCGCATTCGAGTCCTAACGGTTCGATAAGCAGCTACAGTCGGACAAATTCGGTGGATAGTTTGGACGATAGTCACAGCTCGAGTAGCGGAGGGTGCAGTGGACATTGCAGACAGTTGTCGAACGACAGTTCGGTGAACAGTGGGTCGGATTACATTCCGACGCGGAGTATTAAATCATCGAACAAAACCGCGCATAATCCGCTGCAGTTTGTCAAAACAGGCACGTGTACTTTGTATAAGAAGGCGGAAGAGCAGATCAAGAAAGCTGAGGAAGTTAAGAAGTTAAAAACTCATACGAGGCAGGACGAGGAAGAGTGGCAACATGTAAGATTGTGGAAAATTTTTTTTCTTGAAATTTGAGTTTTGTGATTTTTGTTTAGAACTTGGATAATTGGAAGAGCAAACGACGTCAAATTTCGCACAAAACGGTTGAAAGAGCTGAGGAGTGGAAGAAATTAGAGGTTGAGGAGAACGAGAGAAGCGCGAAGACGAAGAAAAATAAAACTTTTAGTGAAATGGTCGAAGAAAGGTAATTTTTTGGAAAATATTTGAAAAATTTGAAAAATTTTAAATTTTTTTATTTGTAGGTCAAAACGAGGACGAAAGTTAAGTTATTTTGCGGACGATTGGGACAATGACGACTTTGATAAGAAGAGAAACGGTCATGATGATAACATGACGTCACCGAATAGTCACAAATACACCGACGATGAGAGTGATGCAAGTTCGGTGAGTGATAGATGAAATTTGCGATATTATTTATCTAATTTTGTAATTCATTTAGATCGAGAAAAGTCGTTTCGAGTCCCCAGTCGAAGCTTCCCCGCAATCTCCTCCAGTCGTATCCAATAACAGTGTGACTGTCAATGGTAAACGGATCTCCACGAACGGAAAATCGGAATCGAATTCACTTTCCGAGAACGGGTCGACACCAACCGAAGAATACACCTTCGATAAGGCGATTCAGAATTACGTCCAGTACGCGGAAAATCATCAAATAAAAATGGCCAAGTCGACGAATTCTAACGGGGTCATGAAGAACAGAACCGATTACTCGTCCTTAAACTCGAGATATATGGATGCTGATATGGATAACGGCGCTTTGTCTCCGGTATCTGACAACCAGGAACCAAAAATTGAGGTATTTTATAATAAAAATTTTTTTTTTTTGATTTTAGTTAATTTTTTTTTTTAATTCAGAGATCTGGTGGAACCGCCATGACCATTGTGGTTACACTGGTTAAGTCCGGGATCGACCAGAGAGATTTCGGTTTTACGACGCGAGGTCAAGGTCGCGGTTTGGTGTTTGTCGATTCGGTCAACTCGTTCGGCCCCGCTGATAACGCGGGTTTGAGGTGCGACGACGAGATTCTGGCTGTGAACGGAGAAAGTGTGAGCAACCGATCACACAGTGCCATCGTTTTTGCTATAAAGCAGGCTGTTTATACCGGGTGTTTGGAACTTTGCATTTATCGCTACGATGATAAAGGTGAATTTAATTTCGGAAATTAATTTTTTTTTTATTTTTAATATTTTTTTTTTTTTTTTTTTTTTTTTTTAAAGAGTTAGCGCTTAATTCGCCGCAATCGAGCAACGACTCGAACAAGAAAAAACCATCGCGAGTCGAAGAACGAAAAGCAGTTTTCTCCGGCGAACAGTTCCTCGAAAGCCCGACCACACCGGACAAGAAACCGTTCGTCCGCGAGCAGTCGCCGCGAGTCGACATCCGCAAACGAAGATCCCTGTTCGAGGGTGCCAACGAGCCCGTCGAGCAACACCAATCGCACCGAACCTCCGATTCACGCGCTTTCAAAACAAGAATAGCGTCTTTCGACAAACCGACACCGATCGATCCGCCGAAACAAAACGTAGTCGTCGACTCGGAAGGGTCCTTCAAGGACAAACTGAAATCCTTCGAGAAGTTGGAGCAGGAGGAGCGAAGGAACGAAAGAAAATCGTCGGTCGATCGATGCGAGCAGTTCAAAAAACGATTAGCGTCGTTCGAAAAACTGGAAGAAAAACAGGAGATGCCGAACCAGGAGCGGAAACAGTCCCTCAAAGATAAAGTGGCCGTGTTCGAGAAACAGGAGAGCTTCGAACGGTCACAAAGCTGTGATTTACTCGACGTGGGTCGCGAGGAATCGTGCGAGTCGCCAAAGAAGACGAAAAACGACCTGGATTGGATCGATGTCGCGGAAAGCGAACAAAACGGAGGAAGGCCGCGAATAATAGACGTCGTGGCGAAGGAAGGCAGTCCAGAACCAGTTTTATTGGAGGAAAATAATAATAAGGAAGAGGAAGACACACAACCGATCGAAGAAGTGATGAAGAAGAAAACATTTGACGATTTTACCGACGTGAGTTTCGAAAGTCGATTTCTTGCACTCGAAAAGAAGATTTTAAGCACTGATGCACTTACTAACACCGCTCATCACAACTTTGTGGTGAGTTAGGCCTAAATCCTTTATTTAAAAAAAAAAAAAAAAAAAAAAATTCTTTTTTCGAACCTCGATTTTAATAATTTTAACACTAATCACTCAATCTAGAAACTAAAAAGCGCTCGAAGGTCCACTTTATAACCCAAATCAATTCATTGTCCCACATAACGACGGATTTCATCAGGTAGTTTTTTTGCGATTTTTAAACTCCATTCCTTCATGCATGACTCCCTCAATGTGCCCGGCAGAGCATGAAGGGTTAAAAAAAATTTAATCGCATGTTATTGTTGATGCATCGTTTATTTCTATCGGAGTTGAATGGAATTTGTTTTATTTATTATTTTTTTTTATTCAATTTTACAGGAAGAAGAGGTTGGATTTAATGTGGATTGTCGCACACAGTCATCAACTCATGTTAAATCCGGTTTTGAATTGGCCGAATCCCTCGAAGAAACTCCCATCACCGCTTCTAACCCTTCTAGTCCTTTCCAAAATAAACGCACGGCCAATAGTTTAGATTGTAGCGTTAACGTTGACATTAAGGCCGAGAACGAAACGATCGAAATGGAAAAACAGATCATAACTCAGTTGGAACAAATGGAACAAAATTTGGATAACGTTCAACTAAAATCACCTATCGATACACCAGTAATTTATTTTTTTGAAAATCAAACCTCATTATAACGAAATTTTTTAAATATCTTCGTTATAACGAGAGTTTATTCGATTTTTTCACGATTTTTTCAATTTTTTTTTTTGTTTTTAGGTGCAAGACGTAAAACATTTCGAATTTGACGATATAATCGACGCTCCAATGCGGTTGCAGGAACCCCCGAAGCAGAAACCGCCTCCCCCACCCTCGATGCAAGAAAAGTCTCCAGAGTTATCAGCAGATAAAGTAAGAATAGATCGGTGTGGGAGGTTGCGTGGTGGATAAAAATAAATTTTTTATCTTCTTTTTAGGGTGTCGTAACAGTAAGACGCGTAGAGTCGTCGAAAAGGATCCGTAAAGAGATGCTGCAGAGGCGGTCGGATTTTCTAGGGATCGATCCGATGGAAAATGAGAAATACATCGATTTTGAGATGAATAAACCGGCTCCTCCAAGTATGGAGACGATTTTACGCGCGGAAATGTCGTTCGAGGAACGGTTGAGAGCGCAGTCGTTGGGGAGTGATACCGGTGATTGGAGGAAAAATGAATTGGAGGAACCGGTTAAAGGAATCAATAAGTAAATTGGGGTTTTGAGAGTTTTGATTGTGATTTTATTAATTTTTTTGATTTTTTTTTGATTTTTTAAATTTAGAATTGATGCAAAGGCTAGTGAAGATGACGACATAGCGAGAAAAGAACGCGAAATTATCGAAAACCTCGAACGAGAAGAAGAACGAAAACGAAACGAAATTATTGCATATTTTGGTGCGTCGTTAAAAATCGGGGAAAATTTTTTTCTAATTTTTTTTTTTTTTTTTTTTTTGAATTTAGGTGATGATCCACACGACAGGTTGGAAGAAGAACGACTCATGAGCGAATTGGATTTATTGCAGGAGGAGAAACTTCGTCGCGAATTGCAGGAACGTGAACGACGTTTGCAGCAACACGAGGTAATTAAGTCGTTTGTTTGTGCGCATGATTTGTAAGTAGAATCGTGTGTGACTAAACATGTGTCATGGTTTAGTAAATAATGTAAATTTACATTAACATTATTTTCCTTTCCGGCATGATTCGTCCTTCAGCCCGTATCTCGAATTGCAGACAAACAGGTGTGTTTTCGTGTTTATTTGTTTAAATGTGTTGATTTGTATTTTGTGATTTGATAATAATAAATTAAATTTTTTACAGGAATTGCTGAGATTGGAGAAAGAGAAAGTGCGACGTCAACAAGAAGCGTTGTCGAAAGAAAAGGACGAATATAATAAACAGTTTCAACAATATCAACAGAAATTTTCGCCCGCTGTCAGAAGGAAAAACGTTCAACAACCTAGTGGAAATCACTACGGTAATTTTTCTAAATTTTCTTTTGGATTTCGTAATTAATTTTTTTTTTTTTTTTTTTTTTTTTAAAGAAAACGCAGTACCTATTAATAATTTGCCAGTTTCTCGTAATTCAAAAGGCGACGTGAAGCCGTTAAAGTCGATCAGTAGCAGTAAAACGTGTCTTTCGAATCCGGAAGCGAGGGATCGTGACGAATTCAAGTGCGATTTACATTTTTTTTTTTTTTTTGTTGAAAAATTTATTTATTTATTTATTTTTTGGGAGTAGGTCGAATCAGATTCAAAGCTCAGATCCGCATTCAAAGGACGCGACGAAAAATGCGATTCAACATCAGCCGATGACCAAACAAACGCTTCACGCCCTCAGCGCGTTACCAAAAGCTAAAATAACGGAAGGAGATCGATGGATCGCGAGACGCAAACCGGAAGCGGCTCGAAGTCCAGCATCGTACAACCAACATTGGTTGATCCAAGAAGCGGAAATGAGGCGAATCACAGAGCAACAAAATCGACAGGCGAAGTCGCCCGTTAGGAGTCAACAGAAACCGCAAGCGGTTCAGCCGACGCCGCTTTACGAGCACGTGGAATCGGATCATTATGTGCAGAGGAATGCTGGGAAAAGCCTGGAAGTCACGAGAAACGATCGTAAAGACAAAAGCGATGTAGTTAATAGTTCAACTTGTAAAAACTATTCGGGTCATAGTCCTGTGAGCGGGGAATCGCAAATGCTGTCGGTCAGTGGGAAAAAGAAATGTTCTCACTGCGCTAAAGAATTAGGTAAAATGGAAAATTGAATTTTTTTGATTTTTTTTTTGAAATTTTAAATATTTTTGAATTTTTTTTGTTTTTAGGCAGAGGAGCGGCTATGATCATCGAATCGCTGCAATTGTTTTATCATATTCACTGTTTCAAGTGTTGTGTGTGTCACGTGCAGTTGGGAAACGGTTTGAGCGGAGCCGACGTTCGAGTTCGTAATCAAAAACTTCACTGCCATAATTGCTACAGCAACGATGAAGGTAATTAATAATTGTAAACGATTTAGCGAGAAATTAATTGAATTTTTTCTCTTTTTAGCAGGACTGAAGTTTAGCAAAGTATGAAATTCGGTTTAGAGTGATTTTATCTGTAAACTTATCCAGATTTGTGGTTGCATTTGTTACTTGTTTGATATAAAAGGAGAGTTAAGTGAATTTGCTTGAAGGCCACTTTAAATTAGTTTATTTTATTTGGATTTGTTATTAATGTATAATTTTTATTATTATTTTGTTAAAATATGTAGATTTTTAAGATTATCACGTAGATTTTCCTATGACACGTTACGATGTTTGATTTTTTTGTCGCAAAAGTTTTGCGTTTTAAAAAAATGTACAAAATTGTATTACGCCATCAAATCAAATTATTCTATATATTTTTTTTTTTGAAAAATGTAGCACAAATTTGTTGCGGATATTTGTAATATTTAATTTTTTGTAAAATTTTATATTACATTTTTAATTACGTTGAGATGTGACTTTCGAAGATTGAGAAAGACAGTCTCATAAGACTTGTAAATACTTGGTTTGTGGTAGTCGGAGATTTTGTTGATGGCTGCTACTTACAATATTTGAATTATTGTAATTTACCGTTTTTAATAAAAGTTAATCTATAGTGAGATATTTGTTTTCTTTAAAGAATTGATTTAAAATGACATTATCAGCTTGCATCACTAAATTATTGGAATAAACATGATAAAAAGAAGTTTTAAATTTGCCAATAATGGCGTCATACCACTACCAATCGCAACTCGCAAAAGGTTTACATGGTTTACATTGCATTTTAGCCAATAGATAGCACTACACTCACGGTCGTTCATATTTATCCTGTAATGGCAGATATAAGAAACTCTAGTAGGCCACTTCGAAGGAACAGCAGTGGCCATGTAACAGGTATTGTATTTTAATTCCGATCAAGCGTGAAATTAATATATCGAGGAAGTTAAGTAACGGTACAAATGCCAAGATAAATAGTCAACGTGTTGTTGAACCCGGGTTCACTTAATAAGTCTAAAGGAAGTGTTTAAAAACCCATGCAATTCCTTCATTGGAGATTAAGCAATTTAAAGGTAACGAATTTCAAGATAATTCACGTGATTACACA
>JAQIXT010000647.1:0-27529 GCA_034700445.1 Stenotaenia linearis | reverse complement strand
TTTTTTTAAACATTTTTTTCCCCCGATTTTTCCCGTGATTCCCGGGAAAAGGCAAGTTTTCCATAAAGAATAATTTCAATGTTTCTAATTTATCAGATAAAATGCGCAGAATTTTCCAGAATTTCAATCTCAAACATCGTTGAATCAAAAAACATCGCCGACTGACAGCATAGGTAATATGAATTCAAATTAATCTAACTTAAAATCAGAAATAATTTGCTCAGGAATGAAAAACCACACGCAATTGCCAGATGTAAATAAAATGAAGTCGGCCTTTTATAAGCACATACCATAGATAAATATCGTACACATTCAGTACGTATCTATGCACATAACTTATGAGCAAAAATACATATTTTACAATTTTTGGTTTATTTCATACAAAAAAAAATCTTAAAACTTATATTACTTTGTGTAAATCAAGGCTTTCTGTTGCTGGATTTTAATAAATTATTTTCAATCATTAAGTTTACTTGTAGTTGTCCGAGTTCAAAAAATTTGTAAATTAAGTTACATTTAATTCTCAAATTATATTTACAAATAAAACTGTATTTATAGCTCTTTAGAAAATAAAGTAGTTGATTGCCCTGACGATGATTTAAGTTTTTGTTGTCTTTGAAGTCTATTTGTTGATGGATGAGCAATTGAGTACCAGATATATGTTGCAAGTAGCACAACACCGGTTATAACGACAACTAAGCAATTCCACATGTAATAAAATGGATAGGGCAAAGTCACTGGCAGAGCAAAAACCTTAAAAGATAACGTAAAAAACTAACTCTAGGTTTACAGCAAAATGTTATACCTGAAACTCGTCCGTTAAATTACACTTCGAATTCGAATGTAAAGTTATGCGGAAATGGTAGAGACCAGAGCCCTTAAAACCACATTACCAATTGTAAAACCTTAATGATTTATTTAACATCCAATTTACTTTTAAGAATAATCTTGCATCGTTACTAAATTCTGTTATATTTTGCGAATCAGGAATCACCTCCATCTCATCAGGCACTACATAAAAATAAATTAAATAAATTTTTTTTAAAACTAACTTTCTACTGATTTTTTACGCAAAACACTGTAATCCTTTCGCTGATTTAACTCCAACAGCGACACATAGGATGCCCAATCAAGTCGGTTTTGTTGTTTCAGATGAGTGAAATTAATTAAAACATACGTCATATGTCGAATCTCTTTCACCTAAAGTTATTTGTTATAATTAACAGTAAAAGAAATAAAAAAAACTTAATTTTACTTTTCTTTTACAATCAGAATATAAGACTAATTGAGACTCCTCCATGAGCTCTGTGCAGTCACAATGCCCCCTTGATGTTTTATTCAAGCACTGTTTAAATTGTCCCGTTGCCTGTTAACAAAATATTGAATGTTTTTGGTTATCAAGTAGCTTAATTCTGAATCTATTCAACCTGAGACATCAATGTTTTGTCTTGCCAACGAGGAACGGTTGGATCAGCATTGTAAATATTCCGAGAAGTCGGGACTGCGACACCAAATTGGGATGGTGGACGGTAATTGAGCTTTTAAATTTAAAAAAAAAGCAATAAATTTCGAATATGATAATTTTTTATAACCCACTGGTAAATCTTTGTAATTGATGGTAGTAATGTTTGGAATCAATGTGTAACTTAACTTGAAAACTTTGCTCTTTGGACAACAGGAAAAAATAGTGAAATGCTTTGATGGATTGCATTTCATTGATACGTCAGGTATATTAATCATGAGGGAGGAAACCACCTGCAAATTTTAGCAACTCTGTAGTTAATTTACACACAATTTGATCGTATTCTTACATCAGATCGACCAACTGCCGCAATTGTAATAGAAAATATCATTTTAGTTGCTTTTCTCTTTCGTTTTCCAGTAATTCTGAATGCATTTGGATTCTTCAAAACTGAGCAAATTTCAACATCTGTAATTGCTGCATAATCTTCATCCAATGTATTAACTTCAACGTCCAACTGCAATTCTTCTTTAAGGTCTACAATGAAACTATCCAAGTCTGAAACATCTTCTGAATTTTTGAAGACATCCATTACAAATCTACAATCGTCTTCAGCTAATTCCAATAGTGACTGAAACACAAACATTCTACTACACATAATTTTAAAGATTATTTAAAATAATTTTGTAACACCTGATCATCTTTAACAAAACTATACAGATACCAATCCTTTTCTCCATCAGCCCATACAGAAGCATTCATATTAACTAGAGAAACCCCTTCCATTTCACTAGGGCTAATTAATTTTACAAGCAGAATACTGGGCAAGCCAGAAAACACAATAGTTTTTCCTTCATCTTTTTCAGTCCAAGAACCAGTTACTAGAAGTGTATCTGAGGAATATTGTTCAACATCTGAAATTCAAGCACATAAATTTAATTTTAAAAATGTGTGTTTAAAAATATTATACCTATTTCAAACTTATTTTCACTCTCATGAGAGAATTCTTTGATCCAATTTAAAATCACACCATTTTTGAATTTTGGACTTGGATTTGGAACAATTTCTTTAAGTACTGCTTCACCACCTAGCCTGGTAACCAGTGATAAGTGTTCTAGTTTTATGTAATTTTAATCATTGTATACTTATGCCTTAATATTTTTCGAACATGTCGTTCTCCTAAAACATCACTACTATTGTCATCTGATATATACTGATATAAAACTGCTTGTTTTGCAGTTATATGTTGAATGCAAAAAAATGCTGGAGCAAGTGACTCTTGTTCCTAAATTTATGTTTTTTTAAATACAATTTCTGAGGCAAGTATAAGAGTACAAGAGTTTTTTACACTCAATATTTGGGAAATAGTTATTTCAGATCTTTGTAGAGCAAAATCAGACTTAAATTTCTGAAATTCTTCTAAAACTATATTTGAAGAGTTGATGAATATCCTAGTGATATTGTAAAGAATTAAATTTTCAAAGGAAGGTTTTGGTAATTCGCTTGAAACCATTCGCAATAAACCTAGGGATGTCAATTTAATTATTGTTATAAAAATTAAGACTTATCTAAATACCAATTTTTCCATATAATAATTTCCCCTTATTCGACACAAACACAAATTCTCCACTTGGATCCATGTAGTAAGCCAATGGATTTATCGCATCATCATCCAACGAATGAAGTTTTCTAAACATCTTACCACTATCTTCCGAAATCCACACCTGAGGATTAATCTAATAGTATTTTCCAACTATCAAATATAATTTTCTTACTTCATTCCCAATAATCAAAATATCTCTTGAGGTTGGATGAACTATAACTGTCGATGGGGTGAATGACATTGGAAAGACAAAAGAATAAAGCCGAACTAAAGTCGGATATAGCATCACCGAAACTTGGCTGACATTCATCTAATAATTTTAATTTATTCAATTAATTGAATCAAATTAAATCCTTCATTTGCATATTTGGATTAAAAATTGCAGTCCTTCATCACCAGACTATAAATTTTAATTCAATAAATCTTACAACATTCTTTTCAAGTATTATAAATTGTTGTCTGTGCTCATCGAGGGTCACAGTAATCAACGATTCTCCTCTCTCCTCTCTCAATGAAATCAATTCCCACTTCCTATAAGGTCTAACACTTATGTAAATCGACCTCCGATTCAAAATAGTAAACATTACAGTCTCCTCTTTGAAAAAAAATCATTAATTTCAATACATCGCATTAAATTATTTCTTACTTATGTGTACGTGACTCATGGAATGAAAATCGCATTCGCCGACCGACTTCAAGTCAACCTATTTCCTTCTCGTTTAATTAATTTAATTAAACTCTAATTAATTACTCAAAAATTACTATCTTTTCGCCGTTTATTCCTGAAAATCTTTCGCTAATCTTGGGTAAACGAAATATTAACTCAAACGACATCATTTCTGGTTCCAATGAGCGAATGTCCAATAAATCATTGCTAACCAAAATCCCTTCAGTCGTAGCAAAAATTAAATGGTGCTGTGTCATAATTGCGTCTAACAAATACAAATCGGCGCAATCTGTAACATTAATTACTGCTTTTTACTAAATTAATGGCAAAAGAGATTGAAATTACCTTTCAAAGCAGTGCCACAAATTTGTTTATTATTCCGGGAAGCCAAATTATAATATTCAACTTTATCGTTATGAGATAAAGCAAGAACAATTCCTTTAAAGAAACCAATTTTAATCTCATGAGCCAGAAGAAGCAAAATGTTGAACCTTGAAAACTGCTGTGTACAACCATAAGCGAAAACAGTTTACTCCCTTCACATGCTGGTTCTAAAGAATGCAAATAAACTACAAATTTTCGAAGATAGTTTATCTCGATTGGACAGCAGAGTGTCCATTTTAGAAATGGTTCTGAGAAAGAAACACCTAGGTAATTTTTTATGAAACGTTAATAGAAGTAAAAATTTACGAGCGTAAATATCTATTAAAATTGCTTCCGTTCTATACAAATGATTTGGAAATTCAATAACAACTTTATAAGCCAACAAACTGATTGGTGGAACTGAAATTTTAAAAAATTTGTTAATTAGTAAATTAAATTTTAATAGCCCGACTTAAATAGCAATTGTTTTACACACCAAATGTGGAACCCGTGATTGTCTGTCTATGAAGAACTTTAGTCCATCCAACAAGCGTAAGATTCTATTACATATTCGAACATAAATACAAAGCACGACACAAAATTTAAATTGCATTTACCACTGCAGAATCAAACTCGAGTGTCTTAGAGAAAGTTTCATTGCTTATCGTCATTACAGGGCTCAAACCAAACGATTCAAACTGTTTCATCACGAGAAAACTATTCTCCAAATCTTTATCGTCGTCATTTTCTAATTTAACTCTAATAAGCTTCAAATTATTCTATAAATATCATCATGTAGATAACTTTACTTAAAAAATACAAACCATTTCACTTTTGCAAAGAAACAAAACATCATCTAATGTAATTTCGACTTTTATATCCTCCAATTCATCACAAAATGTTCTCGCTGTAAACCTTAATTGACTGTTCACGACAAATCCATTATCAGCATCTACAAATGTAAGAATTTTAATACCAACTCCACCCTATTTACCAACCACAAACATATTAGACCTGCTCCGTCATCAACACAAACATAAAGTCGAAATAAAAGTTGTAAACAAACTAAACCTTCTGTATTCACTTGCAAATAATTACTTGTTTTCATTTGCAGTTTTAAAACTTAACCACGCCTTCAAAGCATTTAAGAATAATTTTACTACATTATTAAACAAATTGTTGTATAATCGTTGTATAATCACATTCTTGCTTGTTCTCTTGTCTTCCTAAAAAACTTTTAAGAGGAAAATCTAAATTAATTAAAAAATTATAACAGTTTGCTGGCCGCCCTCGCGCCCTCGCTCTAAAAACTTACGAGATGAACGAACTTGCAAGTGTTCAAGTGAAGTTAAAGGTAAACTAACATTGTTCCAGTTTATCTCTGATTAGGGCAAACCCTTGTTAGCATAACGGACCATACTAGGTCTCATCAACCGACTGAACTGAGCATAATTTGAAATTTAGAAAAAGAAGAAAAAAATTCCCCCCCTCCCCCAATTTAACCACTACAATAAAAAATATCCAACTTCCCATGTTTGTTTGTAACCTACATTTTATGGGTTATAAATTTAATGTTTGTTGTGTATAAATTGTTATACAAGATTAAACATCACTTGCTTGTCAAGGGGTCAAGTCTGCCTTTCGTGTCTTACAAGCCTACACGAACCTGTTAAGTGTAGCTACGAGACCTAAAAGTTTATTCAAAATATTGACCGATGACGTAAGGAAGAATCACCTCCAGCTATGTTTCATCGGTATGGCAGCAAACGACGTGTGTAATTCGCTCGGATCTTTGAAGCCAGAAAGCTGAGAGAATGAGATGCACAGGTATGAGTTAAGAGTGGTTAAGAAAGTAATTTAATGTTTATTAATCTATTTTTAAATGGAAAAAAGTATAAAATAATTTACAGTAGCCTTGAACTTGGCTAGACCTTAAATAAGGTCATGATTAAGTTATTTGTCATTCTAATTGATGTTTATCTAAACATTTAATTACAGGTGACGTCTTCGAATATTTTTTCGCATTTGTATTGATATTTGCAGTTGGAGGGAAAAAGGAAGAGAAAAAATGTACAAATATGAATGGAACGATTGGGCGGTGTTTACCGTTGTCTAGGTGTTTTGATGTCTATACTAATATGGAAAAAGCATCGAATCTTGTTTGTAAACTTCCTAGCAATGCCCCTGGCATTTGTTGTTCCTCAAAGCCGAAGGGAAGAAGCATGAGGATATATTCGAACAAAAATACCAGTGAAGGGACAAAAATTGGTGAGCGATAAATATTATTTAAAAAAGTTTTCTTCATTATTATAATTCTTGGATTTAAAAATTAGTCTAAAATTAGATAATCTGTCTCATAAAACAAAAAATTTTTCAAATTTTTCTGACCTCAATTCAAATTTTTTTAAATATTCGTCTAGATTTCCGAAAATTTGGCTCTAGCACCAATTCCGCAACCACCTACAGCAATAATTTCACACTTGGATTTTGGACAAAATTACTTCCCAAATCTATAATCCAAAAAGCTCGATTAACCGGTCTTCGCAAACTCTTGGTCAGAGAGAGAATCGAAGCTGAACTCCAGCATCTGGGCGTCACAATTAAATTGGGCACACCTGAATTTCTGCATCAACAATTTCTACAACCATTTCCAGAAGCTCTAAAACAATCTCGCTTGGCCATCCTTCAAGACGAATCAAACAAAGCCATTTTATCGAAGTAAACTACTCAATAATCACCTACAAATTTGAATTTAAACAATTTCCCTTAAAGGTTTCCCACACACGCTTTGATGGGCAGAATCTCGCGTCAAGGTTTCAACCTCTCCGGGATATGTCCCATAAGACCCTGCAATTTTATTCAAACTCAAAATAAATACCGTTCTGTCGACGGTAGTTGTAATAATATTGAACACGGAAATTGGGGAAGCGCCTTTATAGCTCTCGACAGACTGCTACCTCCGCAGTACAAAGACAGATTCACCCAACCGCGTCAAACTGGAGTTGATGGACTTCCTCTACCGAGTGCAAGAAAAATATCCTCAATTTGTATTGAAGATGTTAATAGGCAAAGTTCCTTCGCCTCTTTAATAACCATGACTTGGGGCCAATTTATAAATCACGACGTAACTTTGACCGCCCTAAGTGCAAGTACGATTTTTTTTTAAATTAAACTATTGTTACGTAACGATTTTTCGTATTATTAGTGAGCAATGGCGCTGGCATCAAATGCTGCAGCGGCGTTCAAACCGTTCTTCAGCTTCTTCGGCACGAAGATTGTTTTCCAATTGATATAGCTCGTGATGACCCCTTTTACGGGCCCACAGGAAGAACGTGTATGGAATTTGTTCGGTCTTTACCGGCAGCTTCTGAACGGAAATCTTGCGAGTTTGGTAATAAAAAGCACAGTTTGATGTTTCCAATTGTCTTTAAATTTATTTCTTATTTACAGGTTTTCGTGACCAACTAAACGAAGTGACATCATTTTTAGACGGATCTGTTATCTACGGTTCAACGAATTCTATGGCAAGAGCACTCAGGCTTTTCAACAAAGGTGGGTTCGTACGTCGTGATTTATTAAATTACATTCATAATTTATGCGCATTATTTTCAGGAAAGCTGAAAGTAATTAAATGCTTTGGCACCGACCATTTACCATTCATAAATCCAAATTCGAGTTCATGCGATAAACCATTCCAGAGTTTTTTCACTGGTAAATTTCATTGTTTAATTAGCTTTAAAAGAATAAGAATTTCCTTTTAGGCGATATTAGGGCAACGGAACAAGCACATTTGTCTTCTTTACACACCATTTTTATGCGACAACATAACCGTGTAGCAGAAGCACTATCTTCCATCAATTCTCACTGGAGCGATGAAACTGTGTACCAAGAATCAAGGAAAATTGTTTCAGCCATGCTGCAGCACATTTCTTACAATGAATTCCTTCCGGTCGTAATTGGAAGTCAGATCATGGAATCGGCTGATCTGAAACCCCTGCAAAATGGCTACAGCAATAATTACAGGTCTGACATAAATCCTGGGATTTTTAATGAGTTTGCAGCGGCTGCAAATCGTTACGGACATAGTCTCATTCAGGCAAGTTATAACCTTATAAACTAAGATTTGTTAAGAACTGGTGGCTCAGACATAGTGCAGAACAGAAATGTGGTTTAATAACACAACTACTGGGAAACTACAACACTCCATACAACCGTTACCAGGCAACATAACAATACAACCATCACACCATTTAAAACCCAACAAGATTAATGCTTAACTGAGGTTGGAGCAACCGACCCTAAATGTTTTGAAAGGAACCGGAGAGCTTCTACTAATGAATTATTAACTGTGCGTGACCATAGTTTTGATTTACAAATAAACTAGGTTAAATGTTTGGTTTTGAAATTTGTTTTTAATTGTTTGCAAAGAAATGAGTGACTAATATTTTACTAAGAACATCACTTGACCCATACTATTGTTAATCCTGCCACATCTTTATTTGCAGGGCACACTGCAAATGTTGAATGCTCAAGATGAAGTTGAAGGCACTTTGAACGTTCGTGACCAATTTGCAGCTCCTGTTCCACTTTACTTTCCTCAAAATTTGGACAGAATTATAAGGGGATTAACCAAACAAGCAGTTCAAAAAGCAGACGCATTCATGACGCACGACGTAATGCAACGATCAAAATAAATTTAACGGTACACTTTTATCATTTTTCTTGGTAATTTAGGTAACCAGACACTTGTATCAAATTAACTCCCGTTTTGGGCTCGACTTAGCTGCGGCCAATATTCAACGCGGGAGAGATCACGGGATCGCTCCTTACAACGCATACAGACAGTTCTGTGGCCTAGACAAAGCAACGTCTTTTGATAATTTACACGTAAAACAGGATATTAGAAACAAACTTAAAAAAGTTTACAGGTGAAAAACGAAAACACAGTTCTAAACCGATCCTAAAATTTTATCACTCTTTAGAAATGTAGATGACATTGATCTCTGGATTGGTTTAATGTCCGAAGAGCCATTAAAAGGAGCCTTAGTTGGGCCTACACTGTCTTGTCTTTTGGCAGAACAGTACTGGAGAATTAAAGTGGGTGACAGGTTTTGGTACGAAAACAGAAATAGCCCCGGAGTATTTACTCTAGGTATTATTTGAAAAAATTGTTTTTCTATTTTATTTTTTTTTCTAATTAAATTTATCACACGTACAGAGCAATTGCGAGAAATTCGTCGCATTACTCTCGCACGACTACTGTGTGATAATGGAGATGCAATACATCAAATGCAGCCATTGGCTTTTCTACAACCAGCTGATTGGTATAAAAATCACCCACTGAAATTTCAGTACAGAGTAATAAAAAATTAAAATTCTTACCATAAATAGGAATCCAAGAACGCCGTGTGACAGTGACGCAATTCCTAAATTAAATGTCGAACCGTGGCAGGAAGTTCGGTCGAATGATTCTAATACTGTAAAACGAAAAAAACAGTAAAAACAATTCATACTCAAATATTTATTTATTCTGTTGTATTACCATCGAGTGTTCTGTGGCCACTGACGATTAACGTAGATGAAACCTATGAAACCTAGGTGAAACTAAAAGCAAAAAATAAAATGTAACTTTTCCAACTCGCTGTAACTCAAAACTCTTAAATACCGGTTATCATAAATTAGTCAGAAGATAATGCAATAAAAGTTTCGTGGTCAAGTTTAGAGTCAAGTTTGAGGTGCCCGATCATTTTTCTGACGTCCTTTTCAGCTGCTTTTCGATGATGGGGAATTCCCCTAGTGTCAAATGGCGGCGATGCGGTCTTGGAAGTCTAGCGGCATTGGTTGCGGCCAATCACGACATAATTACTATTATCAGAAGTAAATGAATCTCTCCCTAGGGAGAGATTCATTTACTTCTGCTATTATTGTTTAATGAACCAATTTAAATAAGTCTATAAACTTTATCAGAATTAAAACTGTTTCTTTATCCTTAAGTCCTATGTTGTCAAATATGTAATTTTTACTCCCTTTTTTTTATTCAAGTCGTGATATTTTTCACTTTCATTTTAATTTTTTAAGTTTAATTTTTATTCTAATTTATGAATTCATAAATTTTATTTTAAAAAAACAAAAGAATGATAATTGTAGAAAATAAAAACATGAATTTATTATTCCTTTTATTGTTGGAATTTGAAGCGGGGGAAGTCTGTTTAACAGATTCTAGTAGAATCAATTTATTTTTTAATGACGACAATAAAAAACAAACCAACTTTATTTTTAATTCTAATGTTTTCTCTTCGTAGAGGGGCTTATAAGGAGACAAAATAAAAAAGACAACTGTAATTCTTGATAATTTATTAGAATCAAACAAATTTTTTCTCTTCAATTTTTCACGGATTTTAAAACATTAAATTTGTAAAGCGCACTTCCGAGTACAAACAAAAAGAAAAAAAAGACTTCCATACGGAAGTCAAAAATTAGTTTCTAAAAAAAACCATGCATTTTAATCTTAAGATTTGCCAGTAGAGGGAGCAGTTTAATTTTGGCACAAAATGAAAAAGTAAAACATTCTGAAAGCGGTTTCGAGCGAACTGCTTCGACCCTGATTCGGATGGAATCCGACGAGTATTTTACCATCAGATATTTAACTAAAAGCCGCGAAAAAAGCCGCAGCAGATCAAACAGCATGAATCGATTAGATGCAAACACAAGGAGATACAGCAATTCTTTTTGCAATACTGATTCAATTGACTATTCAATGTCACATCTATCGAAGGTTATTTATGTTTACTTTTTAAAGGACCTATTTATCAATTTCCTTGTTTACAGGAACTAAACTTACTAGGATTCTCGTTCGTATACCACAGTGGATCAGGGCCAAAAGATTCTGATATTGTAAATTTAATAAATGCAAGCTACGAATTAATTCAATATCAGAAAAGAAATATGAAAATTCACGAAGAATTGGAAAATAAGTACAAATTTTTTTTTTTTAAATTGCCACTTACTTACTGATTTTTTAATTTTCGTTAAAGGAATTTGAGATTAAACAGTGATCTCGATTCCCTTCATTCAACAAATCACCGATTAAAAGATTCTATATCTCAATACCAACGAAACATTGCAAATTTGCAGGAACAAGAAAGACAACTTAATAACCAAAATAAATCACTGCATCAAAAGTTAAAAAGCAAACTTGAAGAAGTAAACACTAAAGAAAGTACTTGAAAACTCTGAAACTAATTCTTATCTATATCATTAGGTTAAAAGATTACAATCTGTGCAACAACAACGTGAGACTCAGGCGCTTCACGATGCTAGAAAAAAAGAAAGAGAAATGGAAAAATTACGAGAAAAATTGCAACAGCTGCTCTCAGACCGCAGCAAAGATAGACATTCAGGAATGGATGTTATAAACCTACTACAAAGAAAAGATGGAGCGAGAGGAAAATGGAAAACGAATAATTTGGAAAATAAACAGGAAGATGAAATGTACCAAATGATTATTAAGGATTTCGAGGAAAGACACCGGCTAATAATGGAAGAAAACATCAATTTGAGGCAGCTACTGGCAGATATGAATAAAGAACTCACGATGATCGTTAATTGCATGAATATGAACGTAGCTAAAGTATAAATTTTTGTATTAAGATATTTCGAATTTAAATTAACAAAATGTTTTGTATTTAAAGGATCCTAAGTCAGATTCAATTGATTTTGAGACTTATCATCCAGAAGGACAATTTAACATGCCTTACGAACTTATGCAAGAAAAGGTAAAGAAGAGTATGAAAGACAAGTTTTCGTTGCTTAAGCAACGATTTCTCGAATCGGCCAAAGGTGGGAAAGCTGCAGTCACTGCCAAAAATATATCCGCATCCACAAATAGCTCAAATGTCGTTCCCGCAGCTCGGAAAGTCATTGAGCATGACTTTACTCAGAGCAGCTTATCTCCAAGTACTCAATGATGACCAATTTTATCGAACAAATGACTTTACGTTTACCGAATATAAGAATTATTCATTAGTGCCTCTCTTTAGCTAGCCAAAATTTTAAATTTTAAAATTTTTGGTGTAGTGAATAAAATTTGATCGCAAAAAATCAAATTTTAAAGATAGAAAATATTTGGAAATTTTAAATTTTCCAACGAAAATTTAAATTTTTCCCTTAAATTAGATATTTTTCGATTTTTACTAGAATTTGTGAAATATATTTTCTATTTATTGGTGCTAAAATTTTCGTGTGTCTTTTCTTTGATTCTGTAAGTAGTTTAATTAAAAAAAAGAGAATTTGCTATTTTGTGTTTAACTTACTTTAATGTTACCATTTTACATCGAGTTTAGGTGTCGAATAAAACTTCGAATATTTTAAACGCAGTAGATTTAAAGGAATTTCATGTTTATGTTGTATGAGAAGTATAAACAAACGGTTGAGACAGACTGCAGACAATTTTATCTTCATTTCACTTGCGTAGTTAAAGGTCTGGAGAGCTGTGGTTACAGTTTCATTCTCACCTGAAAACAAAAAAAAATATTATTTAACTTCTAAAAAATCAAAGAAATATTTATTAATTCTATCCTTACATTGCATAATTAGCAATTGCCCCAAACAATAACTCAAATGGTCGTTTACTTCGTGCTTCAAAACAAATTCCACTAAACGTTGTAATTGCTCGATAGAACAATTTTCTCGGGCATTATTGACGATGAAATTAAATTTCACCGAAACACGATTTTTAAGATCAGGATAAATTTCTAACAGTGTATCACACACTTCCCACGCTTGAGGATCAGTACTGATAAAACTAATTGACCACATTAAAACAGCAGGTAAAAAGAAATTTTCATTCAAACATTTACTGCTGAATTGTTCTATAAGTTGATAGTGTTCTCGAAGATGTTTGTGAAAAATGAACCGCATTAAAAATGCAACCATCTCACTGATTTTCTTCCGTTGTTCAACATGCTCTATAAATAAGTCCGTAAATAATTGCACGGATTTCTGTATTTCGCCTGTTTTCCACATTGCTTCTGCTTCGTAGTGTTTATAACCCATCAACCATTCGTGTTCCTTAGGATAACAACGTAGACAAATTCGTTGTACTTGATGGATATTTTCCACTTCACCGTTTCTGGCAAAAGCACTTGCTAACACTAGGAGCACTTTGCGTGATGGAAAAACTTCTAAATTTTCAAAATAAATCAATTTATCTAAAAGTTGAACCGAGTCGTTGGTCCTGACTAAATTCATTAGGATTAAATCACAATCGAAATTCTTCTTTACTACATTGATTTTAGTATGTTGGGCAAGAAGCTGTCTTGAGTTATACGGTTTGTCGTACTTTTTAACTTCCTTTTCCAAGACACTAGCTTTTTCAATTTGTGATCTGAGTTTTTCTAATTTAGCTCTTGGGTTCACTTCAAGCCGTAACTGTAACCGCGATAAAAGGTCGGGTATCCCTTCCTGAATCGTGGCAAATGAAACGACGCGCCCACACATGATCGACGTGATGAAGGTTTTTTGGCCCAGCTTGAACATAACTACAATTTAACAAAAAAATTATTTAATATGAAAATAAAATACAGTCGTTACTCGTTAGTACTATAAAATAGTACCTTACCTATCACCTTGCCTGTGATGAGACCATTTTCAATTACCGTTGTGCCATCTACCGAGAACAAGAAAACAACAACACAACCAATTAGATACCTATCAGAAATGGCGGTAAATTTAAAATTATTGAATAAATAATGTTTACAAATATCATAAAATGTCATCCTTAAATTTATTTTATAAAATAACCACTTTTAAGATTTTACTCAATACAAAGTACACGTTAAATTTTTATCTAGCTCAGTGATAACAAAACTATCTCTTGAATCAGAAGTAAAAAAATTATGGACTGCATTAGTTATTAAAAACTCATAAAAGCCATTTACATTCTCATAACAGTTTCGAAGTGCTTTCATGACCAAACCATTATAAATAGCTGAAATTTTTGCATTTTTTAAATTCTTGATCTCTGCAGACATTTGAATACTATCCGAATCTTGACCTTCCTTATGTATACTCTTAATTGAAGTCGTCAAGTTTTCGATATTCAGGTCAATCGATCCAAATTTAGGCACACAACGAGGCAGTGGTTCTACCTCAGTCAAACAACTTGCAAGTTTCTTCTGCAAAATGTATTTGCTATTTTCAATAGATTTGGAAAATTTGGATGAGCCATTTCTTTCCCACATGAATTCTTCTGTTAGATTTTTTACATGGAGAGTTTTTGAATTAAGATTTATCAACCTATTGAGTAAATATTAATAAATTATTTAGTTTGCAAATTTATAAAATAAGTTTTCGCCCTCACTTTTTTGGAGTAGAAATATTACAAGTGCATGTTAATGACACTGTTGACGTTCGAAAAGTCATGTGATTTTCATGAATAATTGGACATTTATTGCTGTAGTGTTGAATCAAGTGATAATCTCCAACTGGTACGTAATTAGAACCGACTGGATAGGTAAAAAAGCAAACACTACATGGATGTAATCCATTAAATGTAATGGTTCTGTTGGGACTAAAATAAAGAAATTTAGAATGAAATAATTTAGTGTTGATAATGTTTTTCATTACAGCACAGAGTTAGACATGTGACCAGTTACTCGTTTCCAAAATCTGTTACATTTTGATCTCACAGTTATGTGGCCAGTGTTCAAAGTCGGAATGAATAAGCAGACGAATATCAAAAATATAATGAATCGAGACATGATGTGTAATCTTAAGAAGTGTATTTTCTGTATTGTACTAAATGACTATTTCATGATAAATTGAAATTCAATTTTTTTTTCGTCTGCCTAAGTGAAAAATTTCAGGTCTGCATTTTGAGCTTGTATTGTTGTACTATCACTTTGCCATGAACAGAAGATTTTTTTGAAATAAATTGTTTGGAATAATAATAAACATTATATACCGTATTGTTATTGGCAAGACTCTAAAAAAGCGAATATTAGAAATTTTTTTCTTCAAAATTCACAAGTATAATAAACCAAATGAAATTAATTCTTGCCACTTGGTTAAGGAAAGTGTAGCAAGAAATTCAGCTATAAACACGGATAGTGGAAAGAATTTCTATTTTGATGTATATGACAATAATGGACAGAATATCTGACACTTTAGATCGCAATACAGCAATAGAAATGCTTTCTCACAAACGACGAGATGCAGATGAGCGTGCAAAAATTGTCCGAGATCGTCTTGCAGACGAAATAATCATGTTACGTAGAGATCAGGACGAAGAAGTAAAAAGTGAGCGAGAACATTTGCTGGACTCCTTAGAGCAGACTCGTAAAGATCAAGTAGAATATGCCCGACTCGAACGTCTTCATCACCTCGAATGTATTTTACAAGCTGGGAAAGAACAGGACATACAAGTAAAAATCGATAGGCAACAAGATTTGAAAGATGCAGATCAAAAGAGGAATGTTGAAAATGAGTCGGTGCGTATAAAGAGAGAGGAAATTGTAACTGAGATGTCTCGAACGCGGAAACGGCAAATGGATACTGTACGATCGGCTAGGGAGCAATTGCTGTTACAGGAAGATGCCGCGAAACGGATCGAAGGAGAGGAACTTATTGATGCAATCAGAAGAACAAGAAAGAAACAAGAAGACCACACGAAGATAGAGAGTAATCGAGCTATTCAGTCAACGACAAAGGTGCGCAAGTTACAAGATTCACATTTATTGATCGAAAGAAAACGAGATATAGAATTTATGGATCAAATGCGTACAATGCACATTGATTACAATAGGGCTGAACGGAAATTTGCCGTGGAAGCATTGGATCAGTTACGGAAAGAACACGATGAGCACATTACTTTAGAACGTAAACAAGCAGTAGAGGCGATTGCTAGAATTCGAAAGCAACACGAAGACCATTCCAGAGTCGAACATCGCCGTGCAGCAGAAGCACTTAGCCAGATGAGAAAGGAACAGGAGGATCACGCGAAATACGAAAGGAAAAGAGCTTTGGATACAATTACGCAAACCAGAAAAGATCACGAGGATTATTTGAGAAAACGATCTTTTAATGGATCGACCATGTCGGCAAAAGAACACGAAGATGGAATGCTAAAAGTCGTAAAAGACGCTTTGGAGGATATGGATAAAGAACAAGAAAGATATTTAAAATTGGAACGTGATCATGCGACCCATTCTCTAGGGTTGATGCACATGGAGCAGGATGAACACCTTAAAACAGAGAGTTACCACGTTACAAAAGAAGCGGAAAAATTAGAGATGGAAAAAATATTGCATTTGGAAGAGGAACAGAAACGAGTAATGGAAATTTTGGAGCAGTTTCAGAAGAAAAAAGAAAGGCATCAGGGGCTGGAGAAAGAACGACTTATAGAAATGTTTAGTAATTTGAAAAAAGAACACGAAAATCATCTCGTACAAGAACGGAATTTAGCTACAGAATTGACGGAGCAACTGCAGGAAGAAATGAATAATCATTTCATGCTTGAAGAAAAACTATTTCGCGAACGGAACGAATTTGACCGTTTGCTTATGCTAGCCTAATTAAAGAATAAATGAAAATGCTTATGTTTGGACATTTGAGAAACTATATATAAAAAAAGTAAAGTAGTTATTACAAAGTATTTTAATTGTCTTATTATGTTAAATGTAAAATACGGCTAAATTAACTTATTAAAGCCTAATTTGTTATAATTTTCATATTTGCTTTGCAGTTTGATTATTTTTAGGAAAAGAATTCAAAAGATTTTATTAACAATTTTGAAATCAAGTTCAAAAACCTTTCACATGATCTCATTACAACTGCAAAGAGGTGCGAGCAGAAAGTCAGCCAGAGGGGGAAATTTGTTGACCTATATAAGCGCAGTAAATTTATAGTTTTTTTTACTTTTTAGATGAATATGGTGTATCCTAACAGAGGTAGATGAAAGCTGAAGGTGAAAATTTTATTTTTTAAATAATTTTATTTAATTATTTTTCTATAGTCTTTTATTCTTTCTCCATAATTTTATTTCACTTAATGGCTTCCATACTATTTCTATAGGGTCACGACATAAACATTAATTTGCAATTGCATAATTTAAGATGATATTGCTCCGCAATTTTCTTCAATTTATCAATTGTAATATTTGATGGAATGTTTTAGACTAGGGGTTGATTCCTTTTTTTAACGGCGAAATTTTTTTCTAGTCTTGAGTTTTTCAAGAAAATATTTACTTCATACGAAGGTGAAACACCTCCGAAGTAGACCAGTTGGTCAGCTGTATTGTGCGGCCATCGATCCCTGAACCGCCTCATTCCCAAATGCTCGGGGCATTCAAGTACAAGTGCAAGGTCTTTGACTTAGAAGTTCTGTAATGAAATTTTTTTTAAATGTTTTTATCACAATATATAAATGACAAATTTCAATCCAAATGTAATTCTTAATCGTTTAAAACGATGACAATACTGTAATAATATTAAAAATTAAACCACATTTTATTATTTCAAAAAATTGTTTTGTAAACATTATTTTTATAAATAATTTTAAAGTGTTCTAAATATATAATAAAATTAACATAATAATTAATTTTACAAACAAACATGCATCTTTTTGATCTCCCTTTGTTCTCATGTCATTGAGAATTTATTAGACGCTACCTTGATAAAATGTTACCAATTGATTCCAATCTGACCCCTAAAAATGGCACATCTTCAATTGTCTAACGGATCTTTTAGGTCACTTTAATGCCTTAAAAATAATACCAATTATAGTATTACATCAGATTGATTCAACATTCAACATTCTCACGTTGAAAGAGGTAAGTTACAATTTACACTTAAAATTTGCTTTAAAGTATTGAAATACAAACTTTCCAGAAACATGTTTTACGTCATTTTTCTTTTTTTCTTCCAATTTCAACAAAATGACTGCCAACTACAACAACCCATTATAACTCACGGATTTTTAAAACATCTCATCCACGTAAAACCTATTGGTCCTACAGATGTTCATCGTCAAGGTTACTTTACTCCAAATCATCATCAAATCTTGCCGCCACCAAACTTAGCTGAACAAATGCACTTTTTTCCTTTCCCACCAAACTCAAATCCTCACGTATTGAATCCGCCCTACAGACCGGAATTTTTAAATGAAATTTGGCATTTAGAACATTACAGGCCTCCACCTTTCCAAGCTCCAATAGGTCAACCAGTTATTTTTAGCGCCGAGAATCCTTCATCTCCATTACAGCAGACATCATTTAGTTTTGCAGGAAACCAACTACCAGTTTCGGATAATTCGGACAATAAATTTTTAGATTGGGCTTTGAATACGACAACTAAAAAACATCCAGTGGCTCTACTCATAACAGGGAAAAAGGAAAAAGGAAAAGGCTTCCCTCCAAACGTGCTACTTCATGTGGATTTGGATGAGTCAGAAATAAGAGCTCTAGAGCCACACATCCTGGAGGAATTGAAGTTTTTTTCTCCTTATGATTCGACGAGGTGGTATCGAAAGGTGATAGAAAAAGTTCTGAGAAAATACAAATCAACCTACAATTTGGTGTTGATTCCAAGAGCACCAAAACGACCATCAATTTTGGATTTATTTCAAAGAAGAGAGGATAATGCATGGAGTATTGAACCCGATTCGGATATTTTTGAATTTGATGTTCATGATATCATTAACCCAAGAAAATAACGACTTTGTATTAAAAAATTGTTTTCATGTTTTAATAAATGAAATATTTATGATATATTTTTAAAATAATATATTTTATTTTGGTAATACACAATACTAATTTACTGAAATGAAAACCAGCATAATTCAACTAAAAATATATAAAATTTATTCACTCAAAATATTTACACCAAGACACCGTTATAAATGGCACTATACCAGCCAAACCAGTGGAAATGCCTTGAATTTAATATAAACAAACTCTAAAGCCATGGATTAATGACTAATTACAAAGTGTTCCACATGTAACTGGAAAAGCTTGTGACTTTACTCAAACTCAGAATGAGACATCACTGTGCTGCATTATTTTCCGATGTAAACGCCCATCCTAAATTTCGTATGAAAGTTGTGAATACTTTCCTGAACGATAAAGGTGATTTTTCTTTCTCATCACGATCACGGCTCTTTGGGCGCGAAGGCCGACGTAGTCTATCCTCATCAAGTTCACTGTCATCGGGAGTGTCCAATTCGTATCCGGTCAAATAATCATAAGCAGGTGCAAACATGGGATTTGCATACATGGGATTTCCATAAGCACTTGGATTTGCATACATATTCGGGTTTGCATACATATATGGAGTAGGTTGTTGAGCTTGTCTTGCTTGGGGATTTAAAGCCTGAACTAAATTCATCACCATTGCAGCCTGTTGCATCGCTTCTTGTGGGTCTTGCTCTTTGCGAGCTGAAGCCATCACCAATAAGCTTAAAAAAATGGCAAACATCTAAAAAAGATAATATAAACAAACAAGAATTAATTATTGAAATAAGGATAAAAACAAGTTAAAAAATTTACCAATTTGATGTAGTTTCGCATGTTTACTCCTCGGAATTTGTTCTCTTGTGATAGTTTTAATCCGAAAGCGCTCAAAAGAATGACTCGCGTCGTTGGTTTCTTGTTTTTATATGAGTAGTGGATGTGGGTCACTAGAACAGGTCAACGTTGTTCGAATCACGGTTACTATATTCAAGCTGTTTCGGCGTAGGAATGAAATGAAGTTCATTGGCAGTCAATGGCAATGAAGCAGACTTGTTAAACAGCAACGGTGAAAAAGCGTCGAAAGTCATAACCATGCATTTGAATGATGTATGTTTGGGAGTTGACAGTGTGGCCTTGAACATGGCCCCATTTTGAAAAGGGCGGGAAATAGGGCGAGAACCCAGTAGATGGATTAATTTCGTTAAAAGAGAATGTTTGAAATAAATGGGCCTAATCTTATGGTATTTGAAAGAAGGTCATTTATACTTTTTGATAACAATACAATTGCGTGTATTATTAATTAAGCTCTTCTTTAAGGGAAGGTGTCTTAAAATTTTCATAAGTTGTACTAAATGACCATTTAGTTAAATTTTAATTGTCAAATTAAAAAAGTTATATAGATTATTATGTCAATTGCATTTCAACTTAATTATTTTGCAGCCAATATCCAAACGGAAACAGATGATGCTCTTCAATGAGTAACTAGCGCAGATACCAAGTTGATTGTTTAATAGATTTATTTGTTAAACTGCAACTGTAGTTGCAACAATAGATAATTTTGGGAACGTTTTGGGTCACGAATTAATAGATAACTATTTTAATATCCTTATTTTATTGTAAATTCAAAAATAAATTAAAACAATAAATTCTTTTATTTTAATCACTGTTATTGTACTAGCCAAATTATTGATTATATATTGTTTATGATGAGGTAATCGTGAAATCAAGAAGAGTGTGAGAGAAAAAAAACCTTCAAAAATGTTATACACTAAACACCCTGAAGTTTATTTTTCTTTCAACGGTTACATAAACAAAATTCTTAGCTATATAATATACTACCGCTTCTTGTTTATTTACATTGCTTATGTAACATGATTTTATGCTTCAAAGTAATTATTTGGTTAATTTTCAAGTCGTGTTACCTTATGTAATTCTCAATGGAACTGTTTCATTTTTGTTTGCGATTTTATAATTGCTGTAGCCTATAAATAATATTTAAGTTTTGCCACAAATTTATTTTTCATCCAAATTTATTTCCTGCACTTTTAAATTTAGGCGTGTATCTTCAATCTCGTGCAGATCAAAGCAATCACTTTCATTCTCGTTTAACACTTTTGGCTCATTTCCAAGGTTTCAGTCTATCAACTTCCTGTTATATAATCCCACCCTATGACGTCATAACAAAACTACTTTCAATAGCATTCTCATGTCCAGCTGTCTCTTAATTACCAATTTTTGCTCGTTTTATTGCCTTGGGAACAGAATGAAGGACATTAAATTTAAATTTGATTTTTTTTGACGTCATTAGAATCGAATAACAGTTGAATACAGTCATCAAACTTCTATTCAATATTTTCCTTCGTGGAATCTTGTTTATTGCAAAATGATTCCAATGTTATTGTTACATATAAATGTCTTGTTTGGGACTTTGGGATCAGCGATTTAAAGTTTAAGAGTAAGAATAGCGTCGTTTAAATTTGTTAGTGAAAAAATGATAAACACATCTCTTTTAAGTATATCCTAACTTTCTTCCTTAAATCATGGAGTCAAATGTTAAATTATGTCGTGGTGCTATTAATAGTCTTTTGTACGCTCTACAAGTTGTTACGAGATTATAAATTCATTTCGCATGTGGCTGTGGTCGAGATTAACGCTGCAATTTTCTCTTGACTTCATTTCGATTTCCTGCGCATAATGGACATACTCATCGGAGTCGGCAGCCTACTTTTTCTTTTAATTTGTCAAGTCGTTCAAGGTAAACTATTTAAATATTTAAATATCATGAAAATATTATTTTCTTAGGTTAATTGTTGTTAAAAAGAAGTTTCTTAAAAGAATTAATCAATGCAGTAGACGTTAAAAATAGAAGTGGTCATAACAGATTTTTTTTGACAATTTAAAATTATTCATGAGCAATTTTCCAATTACATTTCGCCAACATTTATATTTTTTTAAAAATCCGTAAACAGCAATGAAAACCGAAACTTAAGTCAGTTTTGCATCATTTATTCGTTTATTTGAAAACAATGCTGATAAATTAAGAGGATCCGTTTTTATTCAAATTACATATTTTATTGGCCATTATTCTTATGTTAAATAATCACTTTTTTATTGAACATTTTTCTTATCTTAAATAATCGTACTTTTCTGAGTCATGAATTACTGGTAATGATGTTACTTGGTGTCAGATTCAATTTCAAAATATCTACAGTTACAAATGACACTTAGGTAACAACACGAAATAGTCGAAATAGTGACCTATAATTAAGATACAATGACTTTTTAGAATGACCAGAAAAATTGCAAAATTTAAAAAATTTTGGAAAACAAAAACTCCGAAGAGCAATGACCCTAGATGTTGAAATTGCAAAAACAAATTTAGCTTTGAAAGTGTGTAAAGCGCATTAATAAAGAGATGAAGTAAATACGTACTTCAATAAATTAGTTGAGCAACACTCGACTAAACACTTTCTTTTGTATTACTCACATGCCATCTTCGATAAGTTTCAACTGCTCAGTATTACTCGAAATCAAAACTACTCCTTAACTTTCAAATTTTCATAAACATTCCATTAAACTAAAAAAAATCCCCCTATCAAACTTAAAATCAGGATATATTTAAGACCGATTAAAAATAATTCGCTATGGAATTATTACAGGTGGTTGCCTAAATTACAAGTTTAAGTTGCAAGAAAAGTGATGTACAATAATTATTGCCCTCCGTTTGACTTGAGCCAAATAATTCACCAATAATTATATGATAGCACAGTTTTCAACATTATGGCTCTTACCTTTCGTTTAGGCAAGCGGTGTATGTACCCTGGCCATGGATTGCACATGAGAACAAATATGACAACACCAACGGTGAATTACGGCAACGGAGTGAATTATAAATGTGATGCCGGTTTTGAGATGTTTGGATCAAACACGAGAAAATGTCTACTCGATGGAAAGTGGACAGGGGAAGAACCTGTTTGTGGTATGATTAATTTAAAGTCCAGTTTTTTAAGTAAAATTAGACTGTTTTTAATGCGGTTGAATTTCATTTTACAGCCGTAAATGTGGCGAGATACGGCACAGTTGTCGCAGCATCGACATATGTCGATGCGCGAGAAGGACCAGAAGCTTGGTCAAATATCATTGATGCCTTTTACAAGAGTTGTTCGGTCGCGACAAATACGGATATGGTATCCTCATCATGGTCCATCGATTTGCTGTACGACTACGAACTTAGTTTTATCAAAGTGGCTTTTGGAGAACCCATCAAAGGTTTGATTTGAGGCCCAGGGAAAGGGATGCATGATTGCATTTTGCTTTTTTATCCCGTTATCCCTGAATAAAACTTGTCCACATTAAGGGGGAGGGGGTGGGAAACAAGGCTGACTCATTAAAACTGTTGTTTTTTTGATAACCTTGTTCATGTGGCCAAGCAAAACTCCGTTTTAATTGAAAAAGTGACTCATTTTCAGATATTATGTTCGATATTTACGAAGGAAACATTTCTGGAAGTAAAATTTTGCTACCAGTATTTGAAGAAGGTTTCAAAAATGTGCATTCAGTATTTGTAGGTAGTATACAATTGGCAATACGACTTAAGATTGAATAATTCATTAAACTTCCTAAATATTAGATTTCGAATACGATGATGCAAAAGAAATGAGCGAATACATATTGAAATTTAAACGACCAGTACAAACTCGTTTCATCTCACTGCAGATTCCAACACAGTATCAATTGAGAAGCCGAATTACATTGTGTGAAGTGTCAGTATATTCAGTCTCAGGTATGTGCTAGAGTATAAAAATTGACATATTTCATATATTAAATGTTTCTCCAGCTGCATCACCAGAACAGTGTCAATTAGCATGGCTTCGTGACTCGCGAATTTCAGTGTTGGGTGGTTCGTGCTATTCTTTTCATCACACAGACCACAAACGTTGGAAGGATGCAAAGTCCGATTGTAAGCGTTTCAAAAACGGCAATTTGATATCCAAAGTTGATGATGCGAGTCAGGAATTTCTACGACTTACACTTAACCGGCTTTTCAATCCAGTGACTTTAAACGACGTATTTTGGGTTGGCGGCCACAAACGATCTGAAGGTAAAGTGTAAGTAGACTGGCGAAAATGGCAATATAACCTATAACAATAAATTGCAATTTTATTGGCAGCTGACGGAATTACACCTTTACATAAATGGAGAAATGGTAAGTGTTCCTGTTATTAGCGGGATTTAGAAAACCGCTTAAGTGAGTTTATATAACTCTGCTCAACTAAAGGGAGAAATTTGAAAAGTTAAGGCGTCGTATTCCGCCTCCAATCTGCCGTTTTTTATCAAGGTCATTAAGAACGGAGGAGCGGATATTGAAGGCCATAAGTGTGCTTGATAACAACATTCTTTATACATGAGTTTTCAACACCTAAAATGCGTTTCATAACAGAGCAAAAGAGATCAGTTTGGCGATCGGTCTTATTTTTGCGGCCTTCAAGCCAAAAAGAAAAAATTATTAAGTGGTGTACATAAATAAAACAAAACCAGTTTACCCAAGTGCATGAATGTGGAACTAGTTAATCAAGCAATAATTACAGCTTGACTAAGAAAGTGGAAATTAAAAAAACAAATTTAAAAAATGTAAATTTATTTAAATGTGTTCTACAATAATCTTTTTTCTTTATAAGAAACAACAGAAAAATATTTCGTTTGGAATAAACACGATTCTGGCGGATTAGGCGACGCATTGGACTCCTGCCTCACCATTTCAGGTCCACTCGGTTGGAAATGGACTACCAAAAATTGTTATTCGTTATATCCATGGATATGTGAATATCGTAAGTTTTTGCACTTCCTTTCTAAGAGAAAAAGAAGAAACATTTTGAAATAAGCAAAACCAATCAATTAATTTTCACAGCTTTGCCTCATTGTGGTTATCCAGACCAGCAAAAGAGAACAATAATGGATTTAACGTATAACGGAGACGGATTTCAAACTGTACAATATTCTTGTCCTGAAGGTTATGCGATTGAAGGAATTACTACACGAACTTGCTTACCATCGGGACAATGGTCTGATAAATCTCCTTGGTGTAGATGTAAGTTTACAAAAACTTTTTTAGTTCAGTTTAATTAAAAATGAAAATAAATAATTCTAAAAGTTCTAAGCTTGACAGCCCCTTTCATGAACCATTTCCTTTAATTTTAATTTTATAATTTAATAGTAATAAATAAGTTGAACAGACTTAACTTAGCACTCCTCTAGACTTAAAGCAAATGGAGTAAGACAAGTTATATAAATTCATTCATACCGTAATTTATTTCCCTTTTAACCGCTTTAAAAAGCGGTATAAAAGAACTATTGCATCCACTGGCAATACGGTGGCTTTGAACAAGTAAAATTATGAAATAACACAAGTAATAAACTTTGGCGCGCTTCCAGATGTCGTTGTAACAAATCAAATAATTGAAAGTGACAAGTTAATTTGTGACTTCTGCAGGCTGCAACCACAAATTGAAACCGTACCTTACTCGCACGAAGCTTAAATTCGTTTTTTTTACAATACACTCTTATTTTCCCTCCCATTCTTTAACAGTTGTCAATTGCGGACATCCAGAAGCAATTTATAACGGAACCGTCAAATTAGTTCAAGGCACAACAACGTACGGAAGTGCAGCGGAATATTCTTGTTTGGTCGACGGTCTTCATTTAATAGGTCCAAAAACTCGCGTATGTCAGCGCGAGGGGAAGTGGAGCGGAGTAATTCCATTCTGTTCAGGTAAATTAAAGTAACTAAAAGAAGAGAAAAATTAACATTAACTTGAGCTGAAAATTCCAATTGATACTATTTTCAGATGTTTTACCAGATCCAGAAGGCCAAACAGCAATTCTGAATTTAGAAAGTAAATATTATTAAAAATTAATAAAAATCTATTGAGTAATTCTAACGAAGTAATTTTTTAAATTATTTTTGTAGTTGTTTTGGCTGTTGCCTTAGTTTGTTTGGGAATGGTGATAATGATCACTGTCATCACTCTGTGTGTCGTCTTCTTCAAGTAAGTTTATTTCATGCTCGCAACTGAATCTCTTTTATATGGTTTCAAATTTCGCAGAAAACGGCCGAGAGGAAAAATGTCTATAAATGAGGTTGAATCCAAAAACTTTTTAGCCCGATTTGATAGCGACAGCGACATAACTGCAGAACCGTTAAAAAATGGCACGCTTTTGGCAGGCTACGAATCGACAAACGGAAAAGCATGAAAATCGCCATGCATCTTCTATGACAGTCAGTATTGTTTTGCCCACTTTTTGTTTTTTTTATAAATAAATTTGTAAGATTTAAGCTTTAATTGCAAATGTAAGATTGCAGTATGTTGAATTCAGGTTGGTTAAAGTCGTATTCGTATTTTTTTTTAATTACAATTTTTTGCCATTTTTAGTTTAGTAAATTATTTAGTTCACGGATTACCTACAAACCCTTTATATGCAGCTTATATATTTTTGTATAAAATTGTTATACAAAGCTCTGATTCTATTATGTCTATTGTACAAATATAATGTGATTGAATGTGACATTAAATTAAGAATCAAGCAATTAAATTTTTCATTTCATAATAAAAACAACATTAATTGCCACTTTCATAGGCTGTTTATATCATCAGAAATACAGAACAATTAAGATTGCAGAAAAATTTACAAAATATTTCATAGTTTGACTGCTGAAATAAAAGCAATTCATTTACTTCTTTTTTAGTGCAAAACAAAACTATGTCGCTTCTTATAAAACAAATTCACTGCTATAATACAGTTCCTGCACTGTTAGAATGAATATTAATCTTTGGCATTCAAACAGCTTTTGGATCTGACGTTTTGGTTCACTTATACCACAAACTCGTAATAAGGAAACTGATTGAGCAGTATTCATGCACACATTTGTAGACACATACACAATATCACGATTGATTCCTGTCCTTGCAGGCAGGCAAAAGTATTGTAGATTACATCCTGCACAGCAGTAGTCTTATAAGGTTATAATAATGATCAGTTCTGTCAAAATTGATCTCAAAATTGTATAAGAGTTCACAAAAGAATGTTAATTTTTGCTCATTTATTACCACATTGCTGCAGCTTGCACGTCAATGTTTACATCTGAGCCGTCTTGTCGGCGACTGGAAAAGAATAAAACAAAATGTTTATGCAAATTTGATTCAGGGAGGGTCTCCTGGGGGTGTCGGGTAAAACAACTTAAGTATGTAGTTGAATCGTCAAAAAAAAGTTTTGGGAGAAGTAAGTTGCGTCAGTAAATTATGAACTTCTTGATTTCCCTTGGAAGGAAGGATAAAGATAAGCATTCTCGTAATGCAAATTTTTTTGAAAAACTTTTCTTTAAAGACCACAAAAGCTAGAAACCCTCTTGTGATCAAATAAATTCAGTTTTACCGACGAAATTGATTTACTATTTATCTCCAATTTTTTGACATGATCTTTTTTCATTCACTGGCTTTTGTAATCGGATTTTTGAGATCCTCCAAAGCCCATTTCGAAAGTTGTGATGAAAAAGCCGATTATAGCCTCATAAAAAAAATCCTTTTTACTTAACATCACTTCTTTACTTTAAGCCTTTCAATCAATTTAACGATTAATAACTACTGTCATAAACCATTTTCATTTGCATACAGTGGCATCTCTAACACGAAAGGGGATTTGATTTTTTTTATT
>JAQIXT010000646.1:0-27556 GCA_034700445.1 Stenotaenia linearis | reverse complement strand
AAAATCTTCAATACCAATACCAACCTAATATCCGCTTCACCGAAATCATGCATTTTAAATGATCCATCCGCTTGTTTCATTCGACATAAATAACCCCTGAGTTTCCTCCTACAAACGACAAAACAATAAATCCTACATCAACCTTAAATAAATCCACCCGCACTACTTTACCTATCAATAACATCATACGCTTCATCCGTCCCAATAATAACCAACGCACAAACAGCTGCATAAGTCGCCGCCAAATGAGCTTCCTGCATCGGACCACCTAAATATAAAAAAAATAAACAAAAACCTTCAATTCCACATTTCCACACATAAAAAAAAATTCAAAAACAGAACCGCTACCTCCAAATCCGCCAGTTGGATGCTGACAATTTCTCAGAAAATTACAAATTCTGCAAAAATAAATCGAAATTTACAATTTATAATCGATTACACACTTATCTCATACACGCTAGTTTGATGTCCGACTATTTTGTTGTCTAATAACTCCAAACTGTGCAGAATCCAAAAACACAACCAAGGTCTACTAGCATCTAAACAGTCGTACGATTGCGGCAAATTGAATAATCCTTTTTTCAGAAATTGTAAATGTTTTTCACGAAATAGAACGGGAAGCCTATAATGAGATTTTCTTTTAATTTTTAGTTTTTAACGGTTTTTTCTATTATTTTACTCTGGATCGGATTCAGCTTCGCTTCGAAAATTCTCGTAAAGCAAGTGAACGGATTCCTCCACTTTTTTCTGTGATGACGTAATTGAATTAATAAAATTAATATTTTATCACTTGTGATTTGAATTAGAATACCTGATCTTGTGATGTTCTCGTTTTTAACTCCTCGTCGTTTAATCTTTCTTGGTAAAAATTCTGTTTCGTGCATCGAAACCCCGCCATGATGCGATCGGTTGGGAAAATGTAAAACCTGTTAGTAAAACGCGCATGCGCTCTTTACCGTCCTCTGTTGATGAAATATAAAAAGAGAAATAGGCGGGAAATTTAAAATGATTATGAATCTTTCTGTTTGACTGGAGTTTTACATTTTTTTTGAATTTTTTGCATTTTTTATTGACATTAATCAAATATATGTCAAAGTCATTTTGAGTTACCTTGGAATAAACAATTGATGGTTAATAGGATCATTTACCCATTATGGTCTTATTTAATCAAGCAAATTAATTATTTCTATAGTTCCCTGCACTTTGCTGATTATATAAAAGGAGTAATGAATCACTGTTGAGTTTGAGTGGTTTTAATCTAAAAAATATTTTTTAATTTAAATTCTTGCCATCAGAATTAATGAATGAAATTCATCTTAAAAAAACCATTAAAATACCATTAAAACTTAAAACTTAAAACTTCATCCTTAAACTTAACTCAAATTAACAAAAAAAACTTAAAAATTCAAGATAAAATCCAATTTTATTTCAATAAATTACATTTAATAAATGTGATAAGCTTATATCCATAATTAAACTTAATTTTATAAATAAATTTAAAATTCTGTATTAGAATTTGATTTTTCTTTATTAAAAACATAATCTTATCCATTGCTTAAGTGCTGGTAATTCCTTCCCTTAGAAGTCCCACTTCTATTCACCTGTAAAGAGAATAAATAAAAAATAAATAAAAAATAAATAAAAATAAAAATGTGTGATTAATAGCAAAGTATGATTAATTGTTATATAACTTAATTAAGAATTTAATTATACAATAATCAATTAATCATTCAGAATATGCAATAAGTCATGTCACATGACACTATTCTTCTTAGTACTATTTAAGTATTCCTCCTTTTTTTTCTTGTTTTCATTTCGTATTTGTGGCTGCCTGGTTTTTGGCTTACGGCGTTGAGAAGTAGCCATTCATTGGCAAATAAACAATATAATAATAATATGGAATAACCATTATAGTTTTTAACAACTGCCCTTTCTCTTCTGCCATCTGGCTTTCTTTTCTTTTCTTCCTGGTTTTCGTTTCATTGGTCATCCATGATTTTATCCCGTTATGAACTAGTTAGTGGCTCAGACAAAGTGCAGAACAGAAATGTGGTTTAATAACATCTGGATAACTACAACTCTTCATGCAACCATTACCAGACAACATCATCACACCATTCAAAACGCAACAAACACATTCAAAGATTTTCACTCGCGTTAAATTCATATAAATCATAACATTACTTTTAAACCGCATTCAGTTTTAAAAATTCTGCAACCCAACCCCAAAACTTATTAAATTCCACATTTAATAATTTAATTTAATTCACTTTCATTCAATGCCTGCAGATATTTCAAATACAAAAAAAAATCCATTAGCGTTTCATCGAAAAGTTACGAAAACAAAACATTATTTGCCGCAATTCATTAATTCACTACTTTATTTCCCCACCTTTCATCCTGTTGAAAATTCAATGCTCACTCGCGCGTATTATCTTTTGTTTTTTTAAAGTTTTAAACCTAAGGGCGACATTATTTCAAATTTTGTAGAAAATAAAATTTTCTTTTCTTTTCAAACATTATTTAGATAACCATCTTGTTTACGGTTTTGGGATAAACAAAAATGTTTACTTACTTGCAATTCTAGACATTAAATCGCGTAATTCAGCCTGAGCTTGGTTCTAAGGTAAACAGAAGGGAATTTAGTTACACTTTAAAAGGAAAGCAATGTAAACAGCAATTGCATGGATTTCAAACAGGTGTTGACTTGAATCAACACTTGTCATTCAACACCTGTTCTGATTACACTTTGTTAATTATTCGAGTGAAGCGAGAAACCAGTTTGACTAATTAACTCGTTCGACCCAGGTTATCGTTAATTATTGATGAAGGGTTTGTGAGATTGGTTTTTTTAAGAGAGTAATTGTAATTGGAAAGGTAGTGTTTTGTTTGTGGGGGTTTTGAAGGAGTTGGGAGGAATTGTGGGATTTTTGTTGACCTTTTGACGGAGATTGACATTTTTTGATGGATTTTTGTTGAGTTCTGATCGTTTTTTGATTTTTTGATGGATTTTTGTTGAGTTCTGATAGTTTTTTGATTTTGTTGTGATTTTTTTTACTGAATTTCTGTTGATTTTATGAAAATTTATGGAAATTTGATGGGAATTGGTACGTTTTGTTGATTTTCAGTGAATTTTTGTTACGTTTCTGCACGAATTAGAGAGAAATTGACGTGTTTGGTGATTTTTACTGTGTGCTATAAAACTTTTAATTAATCATTAATTAAAAGTTTTACAGCATACATCAAAGCAGGACATATAGATTTTTATTGAAGGTCAATAAAAATTTATACGTCCTGCTAATATTTACCGACTTTCTATTAAATTTCTGTAGATTATACAAAAACTGAACGTAGTTTACTTATTAAGTTAATTCTTCACTGAATTTCTATTAAATTTTCACCAATTCAATAAAAAATCGAGGTAACTGATTTTCACACAATTTCTGTTGAATTCCAGCAAATTCAACTAAAATTTAACAGAAACGTGCTTTTTCTGTTCTTTTATCACTAAATTAATACTAAATTTCCACCAATCCTATAGAAATTCATCCAAAATCCACTAAATATCAACATATTCCCCCAATTGTCACTGAATTTCAATCAAATTTCAACAAATCCAATCAAAACTCAATAAAAATCAAACTAAATTCCACAT
The DNA here is from genome assembly GCA_034700445.1 of Stenotaenia linearis. NCBI lineage: Eukaryota > Metazoa > Arthropoda > Chilopoda > Geophilomorpha > Geophilidae > Stenotaenia > Stenotaenia linearis. The sequence goes on along the minus strand of JAQIXT010000646.1, from coordinate 23,901 downwards.
AATTTCCTCATTTCCACTTAAATCCTTACACAAATCCTACAAAATCCATCAAATTTTCTACAATTTCTATCCAATTTTCTCGATTTTCACTAAATTCCTCCAAAATTTCAACAACAAAAAAAATATAATTACATCCAAAGCAGCTCTCTTCAATCCAATTCTCCAAGTTAGAGAATCATCAGCCGACGGAACTTCGCTTCTCTTTCGTCCGGCTCCCCAATTCCTATAATAATCCCCGGCACGTTTTCTCCCCGGTTCCCAACCCTTGCTGTACTGAAAAGTTTGAGCGGTTGTGGTGACGACCACAAGCAGAATGCAGACAACCACCACACACAATTTCGTGTTCTGCGACGTCATTTTCAACTGTTTTTGTCTTCAAAGTCTGAAAAACAAAAAACAAAAAAAATTTTTTTTTTTTATTTCAAAAAATTTCAACAAAAAAATTTAATTTCTAAAAATTAAAAAAAAAAAAAATTTTTTTCAAAAGAAAAAACAAATGAAGAACAAATCCCGGATTTTTTTTTATCAACTTGACATTTTTCCACGCAGTTAATCCAATTTGGGTTACATTCAAGCTCTTCGAGCGACTTCTCTAACGACGTTTGTTGCTCTTTATCGTTTAGGCCTAAAATAATATCCAGGAGTAGGAAAATGTTTGTGTTTTGGCTTTCGAGTCGTTAGAAGTAATTAAAATGTGAGTTGTGAGTTTTAAAATGTAATTTGATGTGGTTTTCTTTATGTTTGAATTGTTTGTGCGCAAAAAAGGCTTAAAGAAGGCTTGTTAGGCTTAATTTACAATCATGTTAGTCTGTAATTAGACTTGTTAGACTTATTCAGGCTGATTTACAACCGTAATAGTCTGTAATTAGACTCTAAAAAGCTAAATTGGGATTATTTTGACTCGATTTGTATGTAATTTAAGTAAAAATTGAGAGAAAAAAGTTGAATTTAGGCCTAATTGTACAATATTTAGTCACATTAGTATTTCGATTTTAAACAAAGATAAATGGAAAAAAAATTGTTTTGCGTATAAAAAGTAACTCATTTTGTGATTTTTAATGAAATTTTTCAAGAAATTATGTGTTTCCTAAGAAATTGATTAAAAATTTTATAAATATTTTATAAAAATGTAAAGAAAAGTCATTAAGCATTAAATTTCAATTTTAGCTAAAAATAAATAAAGTTTTGATACAAAAAGCAATTTATTTTTGTTGTTTTTTTCAACAAATTTTCTATTTTCTGAAGAAACTGACTAAAAATTTAAATTTTTATCAATTTTTTAAAATCAATAAAAATAAATGATAAAAAAATGGAATTCATAATAAAAAGTAACTTATTTTCACTTAAAAAAAAAAATTCAACAAGTTTTCCACTTTCACACAAATTACACCAAAAATTAACCAAAACTCCATAAAAATATAACAAAAACCCACAAAAACACCATTTTATCCCCCAAAAAACAAATATTTCACAACTTTTCCATAAATTATTGACAATTTTTAAACTTTAAACAAAATCAACACAAAATTAAATAAAAACTCTACAAAATCCTTAAAAATTTGCTAAAAATAAAATAAATTCTCAACCTACCTTTTACTTTCACCTTTCGGGTCGTTTCAGGGCTGAGGGAAAAGTAAAGTGAGGCTTGAGATCAGAGTTGATTTTTATAAGAGCTCGGCGCATCACGTGATCATCGAACGCAGCTTCCTCCCACCTGTGATGATTCAAAAACTCCTTCTCACATTCGATATGATTTAATAAATGTCAAAACGTCATCGATTTCACCACCAAAAACAATATTTTTTAGACAAATTCAATTTTTTTAAAAAATTTCTTATCAAAATTCAAAAAATTTCAAAGTTTAAGATAAAATTCTATTTGTCACTTGAAAACTCAATCAAATTCATCAAATTTACAAATTCTCATCACTTTTTGACACTAATTTCATTTTATTTATCACTTTGAGTGAAATTTTCTCACTTTTGTTACTTTTTTGTTATTTTTATACAAAAATCCGACATTTTGACGCAAATTATTGATTATTTGACACCTGACGCACTTAAATCCTTCAAATTTCTTGTTTTTTCCAAATCTGTTGTTGTTTTTCACCTTTTTCCTACAAATTTCAACGAATTTAACGTATTTCAACGACTTTATCACGTTATTACATTACAACTTCTCTCAAATTGAAAATAAAAGCAAAAAAAAAAAAAAAAAAAAAAATCGAAAAGGAAAAAAAAATTCCCAGAAGTCCGTCGAACATTTTATTCGTTACATGAATCATAATTACGTTAGAGTTCGCAGTCAAATTGAATTTTTACGTTACAAACCCCCGCTATTGTATTTACATTAAAAATTAAAGCCTTTTTGGTCTGCGGCTTTGAGAACTGAATAAATACATAAAGATTGTTAACGCGCTGAATATCAAAATGTAAAAAGTCTACCGTGAGAGAACAATGCGTATAAATAATGGTTTTGTACGTGGCGATTTTTGAAATTAGAATTAATGGGCGTGGAGCGATGAAATTTAGAATATCATAATTTCAGCGGTTTAATTGTTGTTTATGAGTTTGTGTTTGCGTTTTTGGTTGGTAAACGGGAGATGTTTTTTTGTTTTTTTGTGTGGCTCAAGGTTGTTGTTATGGTTGTGATGTTGTTGCGAGTTAAGGGTAGTGATGGGGTGATGAGTGAGGGTAGAGTTTGGTGGGGTTTTGGGTGTTTTGTTTTGTTTTTGGTGTTAGAAGTGGATTAAGATGTGCGAAAGTGGGCGGAAATTGTGAAATTGGAGTCGAATTTGATGGTTTTTTTTCTTTATTTTCTGGGGTTTTGGATGCAAGAATACACAAAATGTGTAAAAATCTGAAAATTTTAGTGAAATTTGATGGTTTTTCTTCATTTTCAGCGTTTTTGTGTACAAATATACAAAAGAAATACGTGAAAATTACAAAATTTGAGTCGAATTTAATTTTTTTTTTCATTTTCAATACTTTCGTACACAAAAAATCAAAAACTTTGAGTCAAATTTGATAATTTTTATGCAATTTCTCAATGTTCTCAACTCGCAAAAATGCCAGAAATCCTAAAAATCACAGTAATTTAACCCTAAAACCCCCAAAACTCCTCTTCAAATTGATTAAACCACATTTTTCTTCAACTAATACCCACATAAACTCAAATTGCAGTTAAATCCAGCATCTCCACCTCCAAAATTGTATTTTAATAACAAAATTACGCATAACCAAACACAAAAAAAACTCATCTCAAACTCTCATTATTGTGGAATTCGCTAATAAAAAGATATTTCTTTTTCGCCTCAAACTTCAAAATTAAAAAAAAAAAAAAAAGAAAAGAAGAAGAAATCTAATACAATACGTCATTTTGAGTGAAAACAAAGCGACTTAGATAGCCATCTTGTTTATTATCACTGAAATATACAAAATGTATATAAAATGAACGAAATGTGTTTACCGAACTTAAAAAACAACACTTGTCACACAACACCTGTCCTGATTAGTTTTCTAATTACTTTTGTCATAAAAAAGTCATTTGTTAAATTGGTCGGACGCCATTTGCTGGATAAGCTTTAATTTAGTTATATTAATCGATTTTTACTTATTTTTATATAAAGTTTCTAAAAAATTTAAATATTGTGATGAAGTTGTAGAAATGTCCAAATTGTGACATTTTGTCAGGTTTTAAATGTAGTATTGAAAAATCGATTTTTAAGTTTAGTGTGTTCCTAATATTACCATCTAATTATTTTTTGTTGATTTTTTGATCTCTTTTTTTGGTTTTGTTGATTTTTGTTGTTGATTTTTGTTGATTTTTTATTTTTTTTGGTGTTTATTGTGATTTTTTAAATTTCTTGAATTTTTATTTATTTTATTATTATTATTATTATTTTTTGTTGATTTTTTGATCTCTTTTTTTGGTTTTATTGATTTTTGTTGATTTTTTATTTTTTTGGGTGTTTATTGTGATTTTTTTTAATTTCTTGAATTTTTATTTATTTTATTATTATTATTTTTTGTTACTGATTTTTTTATATTTTTTTATTCAAAAAAATCCAATTTTGAATTTTTTTAGGTTGAAATTGAACATAAGGTAAAGAATACGGACGGATGTAGAGAAAATGAAAAGATATTGCAATTGAATATGAATGTTGAGCAGGAAAGCGAAGGGGCAGCAGTTAGCGTTGTCGGTAAGTCCGAAACTCTTTTTCGCATCGAATACCTACCAAACTACATTTGATAGACGAGATATGATGATGGGAGTGAATAGGAAGTTAGTAGTTGCGTATTCAATTCTAAGCTCCAATGTGACCTTGAATGTCATTTTCAAGGTCATCCATACTGTAACTTTGAAACCGTAAGAGATAGAGAAAAAAAGTCAATTGTAAATTTGTAGAGCGTCACCGAATTAGTCTAAAAATGATTTTACTTTGATGTTGTGTTTGCAAAGTAATTGGGAAAGTTTTTGAGAAAAATAGGATTCGGGTTTCCTGGCGCGACAGAAAGAAAACAACAAATGTGAAATTTGTTTTCGTGACCAGGGAGAAAGGGATTGAGTATCGGGTTATGAACACCGTATTTGATACAGGGTAAGTAAGTGTTGCAAATAATATTGTTGTTTTGAGAGATTTGAGTTGTTTTTGAGATTTAAAATTTTATAAAGTTTCAAAATGTTGATGAGACTTTTTGAGATTTCTTAGATTTTTTTAAGATTTGAGGGATTTATTTAGATTTAGGATTTCTGAGATTTATTAAGATTTGAGATTTTTGAGATTTATTAAGATTACTTCAAGAATTCTACGATTTATAAAGATTTTTCAAGATTTCTGAGCAAAATTCTAAGATTTGTAAAGATTTTTCAAGATTTCTGAGCAAAATTCTAAGATTTGTAAAGATTTTTACAGATTTCTCCAAAGATTTTATGGAACTTTTACACATATTTTAAACATTTAAGATTTACTTATGATTTTTACAGATTTTGAGGATTTATTTTGAGGATTTATTTGATTTCTACAGATTTTGCAGATTTAACTTGTGATTTTTACAGATTTTGCCGATTTACTTATGATTTTAACAGATTTTAAGAATCAGTTTGGGATTTCTGAGATTCATGTCGACATTCGACGTAAAAATCAACAAAAAACATCAATTTTACATCGACATTCAATGTAAATGCGAAGTTTGGATTTGGAATAACCATTAGCCAAAAAATAAATTAAAAAATAAAAAATAAAAAAATCAAATCCGCATCAAAAATTACGAAATAATTCATTTTGGTTATGGTTAATCAAATTCAGGTCATATCTGATAAAGTATCGGACAATGCGGTTCTTTATCTCGATAATAATTGATTTTTCAAGGCATTTATCAGAGTTATAAAAATTAATTGTGGCTTAAACAAAAATACAATTAAATTGCTGGAAATGTTTCAAAACCAAAAGTTAAAAAATAAAAATATCTTTTGATAATGGAGTTTTCAGTTTTTCGCAACACCAATGCACTAGCGCCATAGTTTTCTTTATTGACCGCAAACCGTCAACTTCATTGATTTAAATTGAGATTTGAAAATTTATGTATTTTTTAAAATTATTTTGAATTTTAAATTTTTTAAAAAGCAAGGAAAGTCTAGTTTATTGAATTTTGTCAGGTTTGAAATTATTAATTTCTCATTTTGTTGCTATGTAAAGAATTTTAATATATAATGGAAGATTCTGTTGAGTTTTGTAAAAATTACTTTTAAGTTTTATGAATTGTGATAATTTTATTGAATTTTTGATTCAATTGAGTGGAGATTCACTCAAATTTAATTTTTTTGTGAGAATTGTTTGAATTTTAAGAAAGTTTGTTAAATTTTTGTATAAATTGATTGAATTTTCATAAATTATTGTAAACTTTTGTGAAAAATGAGTGAATTTTTGTGAACAACAATTGAATTTTTGTTTAAAGTGATTGACTTTGTAAAAAATGATTGAATTTTTGTAAAAATTTGATTAAATTCCTATTAAAATGACTGAAATTTCAATAAAAAAATTTGAATTTTTGTCAAAAATAACCAAATTCGCCTAAATTAATGCCAAATTACACTAATTTCTATAAAAACTAATAAAAAATCTCATAAATTTATGTAAATTCACAGAAAAAACCTAAAAATATCACATTCACAAAATCCCAAATCTCAAATTCATCAAAATAAACCCATTAAATCCCCCACAAACCCATCAACAACAACCAAAACACCATCAAATTACAAAACAACATCAACACACACTACATTCAAAACCACTCATTAACTTAATAATGAACTTTTAATCTACCTTTAACATCAAAACAAAAAACTCATCATCATCTGACCACCAACCAAACATAACCCTTCAGTGCCAAAACTAACACAAACCCTCTAAAAAAAACCTCAAAAACTTAACCTACATTCAAAAACCACAAAATCTCATTTTTATTTTTCAAAAATTTTAATCAAAAAAAAAAAAAAAAATTAAAAAATCAAAAATCCCAATCTTCAATGTTGTTAACCCTCATTCAAAGCTTGACTAGGCCTTTCTTACCACCATCTTTCATTTGCCAGCCATACTTCACTCATTTTTCCATTCAATGTCCCAATTGTGTCACCTGCTCCGTCCAGAGACGGCTGAGTGCCGTTTCAGCTAATTATGACGTCATCATTGCCAAGAGGGAATGTGATTTGGTCACGCGCATTTAAATTCGAGTATAAATAAACTTTTCTTAAACTTGTACGAAACTTTCTGCCATGAACACCGGTTTGCTGGTGACGTGCGCGGCTTTGTGCGCTTTGTTTATTTTCTGCGTCGCGTCAAAGACCCGAACCTATTACATTGGTTGTTTGGAGTTAGAATGGGATTTTGCACCTTCAGGACGCAATCTCATCAATGATGACACAAGGTACAAATGTTTTTTACGCTTTACTTAGACTTTTCTGATGACTGCTGGGGTTTGCGGTGTTGTAGTGTTATTTCTTTGGTATCGAAAGACAAATTATAGTTGATTTTTTTAGATTATTCTGTCCATTTATTGCAGTTATTTTGCAGTTTTTTGTAGATTTTTGCCATTTTTGGAATTTTTTTTAGTTTTTTAAAGTTTTTTGAAGGTTTTTGTAGATTTTTTGTAGATTTTTTGTAGATTTTTTGCAGTTTTTTTAGATTTTTTGTAGTTTTTTGTAGATTTTTGTTGATTTTTACTGATTTTCTACTGTTTTACCTCAAAATCTATAGATTTTCTGTAATTTAATTTCAAAAATATAAATATTCTACGATTTTCTACACATTTTGTTGAAAAACTTTTTAAAAAACTGTCAATCGGTCAGAAAACTAAACAATTTGTAGTTTTTTTAGCGACAAGCCGATGATCGATGATTCGTCCTACGCCTAGAATGGGTGGTTATGATTATATCTACCAGAGAGATAATAACAATTGTGTCAAAATGCATTCACCACAGTTAGGCCTATTTAGTTAGTGTTACCGGTAATCTAGGTTAAGTCTGTAGCTAGGCAAAATGCCCTAGGAAGTCTGGAGAAAATTTTAAACGGCGAGAACTCGCCTAGGAAACCTCTTAGAACACTAAACAATGAGATGATACAATAGATTATTATTAAATTGCAATAAAACTTAATAAAAATTAGGCCTAACTTAAGCCTAACGGCTGAAAAATTAATTTTTTGTAGAAAATTACTGTAATAATATTGAAAAATCAAATAATTAGTTATAGTTTTGATTTTTAATTAAATCTAGTTATGGAATTTTGAATTTTTTTCAATTTTTTATTATTTTTTGTGGGAAATATTGAGATTTATTACGGTTTGGCGATTGGTTTGATTGTTTAATTAAATTTTTTTTTTTTTTTTTTTTTAACTAAAATAAAATGTAAGTCGTTTGTTTGAGTTTATGTAAAAGGTGTGTAATAATGCGAAACGGTTTGTTGTTGAAATTGAGTGGAAAAATGTAAGGAAATGAGATTAGATGTGACACGCGTCCGACCTATTAATAGTTCTTTTGGTTTTTAAAGGAATTTTTAATTTTTATTATAAACCGTACCAGGCTTGGAGGGAAAGCCTTCGGGGGATTTTATTTTTTTATTTTTATTTTTTGAATTAATTTTGTTTTTTGTTATGAGAAATTTGAGGTTGGTAAAAACATGTTTTGTGGTTGGATTAAATTTGTGGGGACGAGGAATTTGTTGATTTAAAAATTTTAAAAAAAAATAAAAAATTGTTTTTGGGAATTTGAAGTTTTGGAATTTGTAGTTTTGGAATTTGTGAAATTGATTAAAATTAGTGAAATTGTTGACATTAAAAAAAAAAAATTTCATAGAAAATTGTTATTTTTACGAAAATTTTAACTTTTCGAGTAATTCCAGTTTGAGAAATTAGTGAAAATTCCATAAATTCCAACTTTCAAAAATTTTAATTTTCATAATTAGTGAAAATTCCACGAAAAACAAGTGAAAACGGATAAAATTGGTGGAACATTCCACCAAAACAAGTGGAAAGTAATGAAGTGAAAATTCCACTAAAAAAAAGTGAAAAGTAATGAAATTAACTGAAAATTCCACCAAAAACAAGTGAAAAGTAATGAAGAAAGTGAAAGTTTTTGGTGAAAATTCATGAAATTAATGAAAATTCCACCAAAAACAAATGAAAAATTCATGAAATTCGTAAAAATTTCCATTAAAAAAAACTTTTTTTTTGATAAAAATTGAAATAAATTAAAAATTCACTAAAAATTTATAAACCAAAACGAAAAATTTCACTAAAAATTTCACTAAAAATTCCACAACGCCCAAAACCCTTCACCACCCAAAATCCAACCCAACTCAAAATTTTCCCACGCCCCCCTCCCTCCCCCCCACCACTGTTAAACGACTCCATGTTGACAAACGCATTAACCATGAAATCATGTCCAAGGGTACAATAACCGCATTTTCACACGAACTAATTAATCAGAAAAATCAAAATTTTCCAAAACCAAACCAAACTTAACGCCATACCAGTCTTACTACACAATAATAACTCACTAAACCGTGAAGCGGAAGTGATCTTATTAATCGAAAGTGGTCAGTGGGTCAATAAGGGCACTGGAGCTTAAGGGGGAGGACCCGTTATGTTGATACGGATAACAATATAATTTATGTTTTCCGTACCAGGTTAAATAACTTTACCAACTCATTAAATGGCCGATAATAAAATAAACACGTGGGTGTCGAGTTCACGCATGCGCAAAAGGGTAATAATTATTATCCCACGTTCAAAACTGTTCAAAAGCGCTTCAAGGTTTCGTATTTTTCTTTTGGGAATTCCAACACAGTCGAACCACGTTATAACGAAATGAAAGAAACAAAAACTCGTTATAACGAATTTTTTTTTAACATGGATGTCTATGGGAAATAAATTGAAATTTAGGATCATTTCGTTATAACGAGGTTCGAATTTTAAAACCGCTTTAATAAAATTAGAAATCAGTAATTTATTATGCAATATTATAAAATACAAAATATAATTTAAAAAATTAATTTAAGTTTTTAATTTATTTTTTTAATTGAAAAGTTTCGGTGTTTGGTTTGAATTCAATTAATATTGCGTTTCCTTGTGTCGATATTGAATACGATATTGCAGTTGGGTGGTTTTGAGTCAATAAACTAAACCGTAAGAGTCGGAATTAAAAATTCGCCCGGCTGTGAAAGTGATCTAGATAAATTCAAGTTGTTATGTAAATTTATATGAATTAAGGTTGGGGAATTTAATATTACTTCCGTATGCTAATTTAACGCTTAGTGATATTTTTATTTCAAATTGTTTTTTTGAAGAGAATGAATGAATTAAGTCACTGGGTGTTAGGTGTTGGGCAGAGAAGCTTAGGGCAGCTAAATTTTATGTTTTCCTTATTGGTTTTGTAAAATGTGGTTATAATTGTACAAAAAAAGACAGGGAAGTCTAAGGGGCAGCTAGTTTTTAAAGTTTTTAAATGCTATCATATAATTTTAAACTCAAATGTGGTACCAATGGTACCAAAAACTGAAAAAATAATCAAAAATCAACAAATTCAACTTAAAAAGTTGAAGTGTAGTGCAGAAAAAGTTTTGTGTAATGCAAAAAACCCAAGGGGCAGCTAAATAATGCAGTTTCTAATCACACCTTACCATTTTCACTCAAATATGATACCAAGGGTACCATAAACTCCATAAATTAATCAAAAAAGGCAACAAAACCAATTTAAAAAGTCTTGTGTAATGCAGAAAAAATAAGGGGCAGCTAAAATATGTAGTTTTAAGTGATACATTACCATTTTCACTCAAAACTGATACTCATGGTACCCACAAATCCCACAAATCAATCACAAATCAATCAAACCAACAACAAACTGTCATATAATGCAGAAAAACTAAAAGGGCAGCTAAATTTTACATCAAATTCTAATCAAACACGATACCAAAAACACCAAAAAACCACAAATAAACAAACAAAACCAACTTGCATTGCACCGAAACCAAGGGGCAGCAAGATCCACAACACAGCTGCCCTTATAGCTTCACTGCACATCCCTAGGGGCAGCTAAACCCTCCACAACACAAAAACTCACTCCAAAAAAAAAAAGAAGTAAAGCAGCAAAGCCCAAGGGGCAGCTTTCACCTTCCACCACACATAATTCACCATAATTGAATATAATTTCAAAATTCTCCAAACAGTAACTCGGACTCATTCATACAACGGTCTTTCGAGCCACCAATGATCGGTACCAGGTACAAGAAAGCGCTGTACCGAGAGTTCACGGACGCTACCTTCAAACGCCAGAAGAAACACCCACCATATCTGGGGGTCCTCGGACCCGTGATCAGAGCCGAAGTCGGCGACACGATCATCGTCCACTTTTGGAACAATGCTTCGCGTAATTACAGCTTACACCCACACGGCGTTTTCTACACCAAAATGGATGAAGGTAAAAAAAAAAAAAATTTTTTTTTTTACTATTTTAAACAATTGCATTTAGTCGAGAATTAATAACAATGGTGTTGAAATTTTTGATTTTTTTTTTTTTTTTTGATTTTTGATTTTTTGATTTTATGCACCAGTTAACGCGTGTAAATAAAAATGTGTGTTTTTCTAACCTTGACTTAGCTTGTGTGCTTAGTTGTGAATTGTTGTGTCTTTTGTGTGTTTGTGCCTGGTAGTGACTGAATGTTTGTGGTTTGGTGTTGGGACATTTGAAAAATTGGTTTCAGGGTTGGGTTTGAGTGACCTATTCTGGACATTCCTTTTTGGATTTTTGTCTGTTTTGAGTCATTGGAATTTCAATGGAATTTCAATGGGATTTGACTAATAGTTTTGTGAATGGAGTTTATTTGGAGTTTCCACGTTGAGTCAGGGTTTTGGTATTGTTGATTGATTTCGAAGTTCTGGTTTTAATTTAATTTGTAAATGAAATTAAAGTTTTTGATGAAAAAGTCAGTTTTAGATGTTATTAAAGTTTTATAATTTCTGATAATAATAAAGTGGGATAAATTTCAAATGGTAAGATGGATAAATTTTTAATGAAAATGGACGAATTCCTAATGAAAATTAAAAATTTCTCAAAAAATAAATAGATTTTCTTTCTTTTAAAAATAAAGACATTTCTAATAAAAAATTAAAATTTTTTGAGAAATTTATAATTTCGAATATAATTTTTCATTAAAAATTATAAATTTCTCAAAAAAATGCAAAATTGCACATTTTTCTAATCAAAACATCAAATTTACACTAAAATCCACAAATCCCTTAACCTTTCAATAAAAAAAAAATCATCCAATCACCTCACTACTACCCTACCACCACAAAACACGTCCCAAATCCTCCTTTAAAATCACGCAAAACATACTCTCACGTTCACAGTCCCAACATCTCCAAACGTGTGTCACGCTCCATTAAAACAAAAACAAAAAAACTTGTTATTCGCATTCACACATTCTATCAACTTGCACATCACCCAAAAAAAATAAAATAAAACAAAAAAAATCAATAAATTAAAATAATCCAATTCCAGGCGCGCTATACGAAGATGGCACAACAATTCGACAAAAAATGGACGACGGCGTCCCACCAGGAAAAGTCTACACTTACAAATGGGACGCGCAACCCGAATACGGTCCGACTCCAGACGACCCAAACTGTCTCACGTGGGCGTATCACTCCCATTTTATGGCTGAAAACGATATAAATACCGGAGTAGTGGGCGTGATGATTATTTGTAAACCAGGTGAGCTGGAAAAGTTCTAAAATTGATTTTGGTTTTAAATTTTTTCTTTTTTTTCTTTTGTAGGGATTTTGAAGGCGAATGGGTTTAGGAAGGATGTTGATCGGGAGTATGTTTTGTTGTTTGTTGTTTGGAATGAGAACCTTAATTATTATTTGGAAGATAATATACTCACTTATTTGCCTGGGATTGATCCAAAGAGTTTGGCTAATAATACAATGTTTGAGGTAAGTTTTGGTTCGTTTTGTTTTTTTGTTTACCTTTTCTTTTTTGGCTGTAACTCTGGAACAAATAGAGATAAATTTAAAAACTAAAGAGATTTAGAGAGCTTATTATGTGCTGAAACTTTTCTTAATTGGATGTTTGGGTGTATGGAGGACTCAAAAAATTTTATAACGGTTTTTAGTAGAGGCGTTGGAATGAATTTTTTAAAAATTCGCTTCATCCAAAACCGACAGATCTGATTTTTTTTCCTTTTCGGCTGTAACTCGGGAACAAAAAAAGATAAATTAAAAAACTAAAGTGGATTTAGAGAGTTCAAAATGTCCTAAAACTTTTCTAAATTGGGTGTGTTGGTCCATGAAGTCCTCAAAAAATTTTATAACTGTTTTAGTAAAGTTGTCGCTAATGAATTTTTCAAAAAATCACTTTACCAATAAAAACCAAAAGTCACATATTTCCTTTTTAACTCTAACACCGGAACAACACCAGATAAAATCAAAACTAAACAGATTAAGAAAGCTCGATACATCCTACTAAGGATCTGTGAAGGCCTCAGAAAATTTTATAAAGGAGTTACGTTAAGCTAATCAAAATCTCATTTCATCGAAAACTGAGAAAATTTTGATTTTTCCTTTTCGACTGTAACTCCGGAACAAAACTAGATAAAATCAAAAACTAAAAAGATTTAGAAAGCTCAATACATCCTTAAACTTTTCTAAATTGGGAGTAGGAGTCCACGAAAGCCTCAAAAAAAATTATAACAAAAATACGCACACCTACTCAACCAAACTTTCTCAAAACACAAAAAAATCACTTAAAATCCCCACAATTTTCCCTCTTTTTTCCTTCCAAAACCTCAAATACCACCTTAAATACCTATCCTAACACTTTATTCTCCTTTTCAAGCGTTCAAACGTAAAATTCGGTATCAACGGCTACATTTTCGGTAACCTTCCAGGCCTAACTATGTGCGCAGGTGACAAAGTGAGTTGGCACCTTTTAGGCTTGGGCTCACAAAGGGACATTCACAGCGTCAATTTTCAAGGCCAGAACGTTATTGAATATCGACACAGGTAATTTATTTCACACAAAAAAATATCAATGACACTTCTAAAATTTTGAAATTTTCAGAAAAGATATCGTTAATTTATTTCCCGCCATTTCCACGACCGTTTTGATGCACGCGGTCAATCCGGGCAATTGGTTGCTTTCCTGCAGAGTCGACTTTCATTTTGAGAGTAAGTTTTTAACGTTTTGTTTTTCTTTGCACCTTGCCATTGTTTTGTGTGGATAATAAGGCGTAGCTAACTGTCAGTTGGTTGAGCGGTTGTGCCCTTTCTGGGTTGAGCGGTTTCTTGAGTGCCCATTGTGAAGGTCAATAAAAATGTCATAAAAGAAAATTATGTCGAGTTAATGGTGGGTTTTGAAAACAGGGTATAATCTGTTTAAAAGTTTAAGTGTTACAGTAGTCTAAACATAATTAATGATGGATAAAAGTGGTCAAAAGTTGGCTAGTAATGCCTAAAATAGTCTAAAAATAATGATTTGTGGGCTAAAAAAGCCTCAAAAAGTCAAAAATTGGCTATTTGAGCCTAAAAACAGTCTAATATTGGCTATTTAAGCCTTTAAAATGTCTCAAATTAGCTATTTAAGCCTAAAAACAGTCTAAAAGTGGTTACTTAAGCCTAAAAACAGTCTAAAAGTGGTTACTTAAGCCTAAAAACAATTTATAACTGATCATTAAAACCCAAATTCTGTCTAATATTAAAAATTAAAGCCTAAAAATCTGTCTAAAATAGTGATTAAAGCCTAAAGCTTGTAATTAAACACACTAAAACTGTCTAAAATTAATTACAAAACATAGCAAATCTCTTCCCAACATAAGTGTTGCAGTGAAGTCACATCTTAAATCAATAGGACACTAGGGGCAGCGATTATTTTGAATTTTGATTCATCGCTATTTAATGTTTGCTATAACCTTTAATCACTTTACAGACGGAATGCAAGCTCTGTTCAATGTGGATTCGTGTGGGGAAGCCCCACTGAAAAAATTCAAACTCAGGGGCAAAGTCAGGGAATATTTCATAGCTGCTGAAGAAGTCGTATGGAACTACGCTCCATCAGGTTTTAACCAGATGAACGGAATTCGCCTTACAAAAGACAAGTAAAAAATGCAATTTATTTTTTTAAAAATCAAAAAATCCAAAGAATTAAATAAGATTCCATAAATTCAAAAAATTCAAAAAAATTCAAAAATCCCAAATTCCATAAATTCCAAAAAATCCTAAAAATTCCTTAAATTCCAAAAAATCCTAAAAATTCCTTAAATTCAAAAAAATCTCAAAAAAAAATTCCAAAAAAACCCAAATTCCACAAATTCCATAAATTATAAAAAAAAAAAAAACCCAAAACTCATTTTCCTCTCTTCCCCAAGGGATGCTTCCCGGTACTTCACCCGCCGCTCGAACCGCATAGGCGGCAAATACAAAAAAGTCATCTTCCGCGGCTACACCGACTCAACCTTCCGCAAAAAACTCCACCACCCACGACACTTGGGCATCCTCGGCCCGGTCATTCGAGCCCAAGTCGGCGACGTAATCAAAGTGACTTTCCTCAACCGCGCAACTCGCCCTTACTCCTTCCAACCCTACCGCCTCTACTTCGACAAAAGCAACGAGGCCGCCGAGTACATGGACGGATCGAACAGTAAGAAATTGATTTCAAAGTTGCGATCAAATGTGACCAACTCACTCCTCACAGCTATTCCATCTTAGACTCGAAAGATCCTGGACAAATTTACCCCAACGAGAGACACACTTATGTGTTTTCCGTGCCGGAATCCGTCGCGCCGACGCGTTCCGACCCGCAATGCCTCACGGGAAGGTATTTTTCGGCCGTGGATCCGGTCAAGGATGCGTTTTCCGGGCTGCTCGGACCGTTGCTGCTGTGCAAACCGGGGAGTTTGGATGAAAAAGGATTTCAGGTTTGTTTTGGTTCGGTGTTTTTTTGTGTTTTGTAGCGATTTGGAGGGGGTTTAAGTGGCACTTCCGGTTTGGTTAGGGGGTTGGGGTTGTAGGAACGGAGAGGTGGGTCGATGAAGTTGGTGTTCGAGTAGTTTCTGGTGTCTAACATAACCGGAAGTGGCATTTTAAAGCGCTCCAATAAGGGCTTTTAAGCTCTAATTTATTTTTTTTCAAGTTCTGTAGCGATTTGGAAGGGGCTAAAATAGCACTTCCGGTTTGGTTAAGGTCTCAAAATTTTAAGATCTCTAACTAGATGCCTAAATCTTCTCGCCTTTAAAATTTCAAAATCCTAACCAAGCGTAAAGTCTTATTTTCGCTTTCTCTAAATTTCCATAATCAGTGACCTATGTTTCAATTTTATTTTATTATGCTATTTGGAGCGCCTTAAAACACAATTTCCTGCGTAGGCAAGAGCTCCATAATATATGACTACGTGGTTCACAACACATAATTAGTATTCAAAAAATCACAAGCTTCTAACTCAACCGAAAGTAATATTTCAAAGCTCTCGAAATGAGCAAATAAGAAAAATTGAAACAAAATTCAATCAATGTCGCAATTTCGAAGGGCCAAAAATAGCACTTCCGGTTTTAATAGGACCCTGAAATTTTAAGGGCGTGGACACTTAGACACCTAATCAGTGCTCCTAAAATTTCAAACCCCTAACTCAATCGGAAGTGCCCTCTCCAGCCCCTCCAAATCGCCAAATGACCAAATTTCCACTTTCCTCTTCAGCACGGCATCGACGAAGAATATTTCGTCAACTTTTTCGTCTTTGACGAAAACCTCAGCCACTACTTCGACGAAAACTTAATGAATTACGCTGGTGAAATGAACGTCGACACCCAAGATCAGGATTTCAAAGACTCAAACATGATGCACGGTCAGTATAATAAAATTATAATAAATTAATAAATTAATAATTTACTTCTCCAGCTATAAACGGATTAATGTACGGAAACCTGCATGGTTTAGTCATGTGCAAAGACGACGTAATATCGTGGCACATAATGGGAGTTGGAGATGATCCCGACGTTCATTCGGCTCATTTCCATGGCAACACCTTCTCACTGAGGGGAACGAACCGCGACACAGTCTGGTTCATCCCAGATACATTCGAAACACTGATTATGAAGCCAGACAACATTGGTTTGCATTTTAAAATTTTTTTTAAAAAAATTAAAAAATTAATTTTTCAAATTTTTTTTTTTAGGTGAATGGGCCTTAGAATGTCGAACTAATTTGCATTTTCAAGGTGGAATGAGGACAACGTATGTAGTTAAAAAGTGCGATAGAATGGCTGAAGAAATTCCTTTAGGTGGAAAGGTATTGATTTTATTTTAATGTGATTTGTGATGTTTCCGGTCGGTCAGGTATTTAAAATTTGAAGGGCAGTGATGAGCGGAGTTGTGCTTGATGGTTATGAAGTGTTAAAGTGTTAACTAATTTGGTAATGTTGGTTTTTGTTCTAAAAAAGCGTTCAGACGAGTAAATGTGGCTTCAGGCGATTTGGAGTGGGTTAAAGTACACATTTGTGTTTCCGGTTTGGTTAGAAAGTTTGAATTTTAATTTAGTTTCGGTTGATAAACTCTTTATTATTCTAACTGGGAATTGCCTCTAAGTTAATGAAAGAAAAATTAAATTGAAATCTTGTTCTCAGACAGTTTGGATGGGATCAAAACTCTTCCTGTTAAAGTAGGGGCTTCATCACCTACTGATGAGTAGTGTCCTGAAACCCTAAGCCCTTATCTAAGCTGTGAATGTCTTCTTGGTTTACTCGAAATGAGCAGACAAATTAAAATTAAAAATGAAATCTCTCACAGAGGCAATTTAGAAGGAGTAAAAATACTACTTCCGGTTGAGTGAAGATCTGTGAATCTCAAGATCTGAGGACACTGGAGATGTAGTTGGTGTCCACAAAATCCCAGATCCCTATCTCAACCGGAAGTGTCTCCATATCTTACTCAAAATCAGTTGACAAGGTATAATTAAAACAAAAACCGCTCCCTGAGGCATTTTGGACGGGACAAAAACCCCACTTCCGGTTTTCGCAGAACCTTTAAACCGCAAGGTCACCAAGATCCAGAGCCACACTTCGAGTCTGTAAAATCCCAAACCCCTACCTCAACCGGAAGTGCCTTAAAAACCCGCTCCAAATCGCTACATCACACCAAAAAACAACTCAAATATCTTTATCAACCAATCAGATACGAACGTATTTCATCGGCGCAATCGAAGACATATGGAACTTCGCACCACGTGACTTAGAAATAATTTTCGGAGGAAAACTATCAGAGGACGAGTAAATTTTCACCCACCAACAAAAAAACAAAAACCAAAAAAAACTTCAACTTTTCACTTTTCCAGAAACGCCGCCATCTTTGTCAACCAAAACAAAACACAAATCGGTCGCAGATACAAAAAAGCGCTTTTCCGAGAATTCACCGACTCTTCCTTCACGACCATCAAGAAACGGGGCCCCAGAGAACTCCATCTGGCCATGTTGGGCCCGATGATCAAAGCCGAAGTCGGCGACGTCATCAGAGTGTTTTTCAAAAACATGGCGTCGAGGAACTATTCCATGCACCCCCACGGCGTTTTCTACCAAAAGGCCGACGAAGGGTCGCCGTACGACGACGGAACGACGTTCAAGACGAAGTTGGACGACGCCGTACCGCCGGGACACGTGTACGAGTACGTGTGGGCGGTGCCCGAAAGAGCGGGGCCGGGGAAGAATGACTTTCCCTGCAATACTTGGGCGTATTATTCGGCTGTGGATCCGGTGAAGGATACTAATTCCGGGCTTATTGGACCTCTGATCACGTGTCGAGCGGGGGTTTTGGACGAAAGAGGTATGTTGGATTACTGGGCGTTTGGGGTTGAAGTTTGGTTCAGTTAAAGTTGAATTTGGTTGGTTTGGTGTTAAGAAAGTCAAAAATGATATTTTTTACATAGAGTTGAGTGATTCAAGACTAAAATTTATGGAAATTCAATTATTTAAGCCTAAATTTGATTGCTTTCTCATAAATTAAACCTGAATTTGATTAAAACGAATGAAATAAGCCTAAAATTAATCAGAAATTAATGATTTAAGACTATAATTCATAAAAAATTTAATCAGGAGCTCATAAAATAGCCTTAAAATTGATCAAAAATCAGCGATTTAATCCTAGAATTTTTGAAAATTCAAAGCCGGCAAATAATTTTAAATAAATCAATAAATCACTGAACAAAGACCTAAAAATTTGATTACAAAGTCACATGTTAATGAAATCAAATTTCCATTAATCAGGCGTAAATTTGACCAGAAATCAATAATTCAAGCCTATAATCCATGAAAAAGTTCTAAGCGTAATTAAAAAATTAATCAATTACGTAAATCAGCCAAAATTTGATTGAATTTTTATTAAATTTAATTAAATTTCCATAAATTAGGCCACTAAAGTCAATCAAAAACAAACAAAACGTCTCCCATCAACAACCTACTTCCAAAAACAATTCTCCCATTCATCCCTTTATCCTCCAGAACAACGCCGCGACGTCGACCGCGAATTCGCCCTCCTCTTCTCGATCATCGACGAAAACGACAGCCACTACCTCGAAGAAAACATCGACCGCTTCACGCTCAAACCCGAATCCGTCAACGTCAACGACCCGGGCTTCGAAGAAAGCAACCTAAAACGAGGTAAAACCACCCAAACATAACCCTTTTTTAAATTTTTTTAAAAAGTCTTTCACCTCCAAAGCTGTCAACGGCCGCATCTTCGGCAACGTCTTCGGCCTCGACATGATTTTGGGCGACAAAGTCGCCATTTATTTAATGGCGTCCGGGTCCGAGAGCGACGTCCACACCGTCCACTTGCACGGTCAGACTTTCCTTCGCAAAATCTCGGGAGACAACCGCCATGACGTCATCGAACTACTTCCGGGCACGTATCAGACGATAGAGATGGAGGCGGTCGACCCGGGCGAGTGGTTGTTGCATTGTCACGTGAACGAGCACAGCGAGGCGGGAATGGCGGTTATAATGACGATTCATAACCCGCATTCGCATACGGGGGAGGGGGAGAGGGAGATCGGGAGGGGGAGTTCGAGGGTTGTTAAGTCGGGGGAGCTTCGAGTGATGGACCGGCCGTTTCCGTTTTATCAGTACGTGCACGTGGATAATTGGAGGAATGTGCTTTGATTGAATACTCAGATTTGATTAATGAATTTGTTTTGATTTTGTTTATTTTTTTTGAATTTTATTATTGTTTTTGTAGTGAAATAAATTTTGTAAATAATATAGTTTGAGGTTTTATTTTATTTTATTTTTTGGGAGGGGGTGGGATTTGGATTGGAAATTAAGGTTTTTTTTTTCAGTGATTTGAAATTTTCAGGATTTTCGAATTTAGTTTTTAAAATTTTCGAAATTTCAGATATTCAAATTAAAAATCTGCCGATATTTTAACACTAAAAATATAAAATTTTGGAAATTTTATTTGTTGAACCAGAAAACTTTAGAAATATTACATCCTAAGATAGAAAATTTTCAAAATTTACATTTAAAACAGAAAAGCGTTTCGAAAACTTTTTTCCCACATTCTGACACCAAAATTCCCAAATTTCACATTCCAAATATTTCGATATTTTCCAAAACCACAAATTTCATCAATTTTCCTCAATTAAAATCATGACCGCATTCTGCCACTCCAACCCACAAATTGACCGAGAACAGTTAATAAGCCAAAGTCAATAAGCGATATCATACAGGTTTTCGCACCAAGCCTTCATATATTGCTCTGTCGACTTCCGGAACACACCCTACCTACACGATCCACTGATCAAGCGCCCATTTCATTTCCTAACCTCACCCTAACCCCTCGCACTGGAAATTTCAAAATTTTCAAAATTTTCAGAATCCCGCATTTTCTCCACACAAAACAATGTCAAAAAACAATTTCTAAACTCCAAGTAACATAACACCACAACAAATTGCACCTTTTACAGACCCATACACATAAATACCACCCATAAATTACCAGATTGTGAAATTTACAATTTTACAATTCCAGTAATAAAAAACCACCTTCCGACCTTCAAATAACCTAATTGACGCCAATTCTTATCAATCGACATTCACATTGTTCAATAAATCAATAAAATCAATAAATTCTTCAAACAAACCTAACGACTTACAAAATTTTCCACGAAATAATCAGAATAAAAGATAAAAATTATTATAAAATCAAAACACAACGTCGCTTCGACCTCATTCAACGATGATAACGTCGATATTCGTCGTCTTTACGGTAATTCGGACTTGCGTTAGTATTGAAAGGGTTTATTACATCGCTGCAGTTGACGAAGAATGGGATTACGCGCCTAAGGGAAACGTTATTTATAACGGGGATTCGGCGTAAGTAATTTTTAGTTTTTTTTTCGAAAATAAATTTTTTTTGTTTTTTTGTTTTTTTGTTTATGAAGTGCTACTGATTTGTATTTGAAATTGGATCCCGATGTTCCGACGCCCGGGACTAAGTTTAAGAAGTCTTTGTTTCGTCAGTTCACCGATGTAACGTTTACGAAGCGAACGGTGGTTCCCGAGTGGTTGGGGATGGTCGGGCCGTTGATTAAGGCGGAGATTGGGGATACTGTTGTGATAAATTTCCAAAATCAAGCTGAGTTTCCGTACAGTATTCACCCACATGGAGTTTTCTATAATAAGGATAGCGAAGGTAGGAAGGTGATCGGATTTTGAGGGAGTGGGAATGCCACTTCCGGTTTAGATGGGGGTCTGGAAATTTATGGGTTCTAATTCGAGCTGTAGATCTCGAGGATCCTAAAGTCTTAAGCTCGTAGATGAACCGGAAGTGCTCTTTTAGTCCGCTCCAAATCGCCCTGTTGAGTTGATTTTAATTTTATCTCTAATTTCGAGCAGGTTAAAAAAGCACTTCCGGTTGAGATGAGACCCTGCGACTTTGAGAGTTCGTACGTCCAGTCATGTAGTTGGTGCCAATAAAATTTAACACTCCCACCTAAACCGGAAATGCTATTTTAATCCCCTCCAAATCACGTTTTGAAGCATTTTCTCACTTAAATGCGTATTTAGAACGGGTTAAAATGCCACTTCCGGTTGAGCAAGGGTTTTGAAACTTCGTGAACACCAACTACACCTCTACTTGAGTTCACCCTTAAAATTCCAAATTCATATCTCAACCGGAAGTAGGAGTTTTCCCCGCTCCAAATAGCAATTTGGTGAGAAATTTCATAAATTAAAAAATGATTATCAGGTGCCATGTACGCCGACGGGTCATCGGGAAAAAACAGATTGGACGATGCGGTTCAACCTGGACACAACTATACGTACATCTGGAGTGCAAGACCGGAATACGGACCAAAAGACAACGACCCGAACTGCATTCCGTGGCTCTACCACTCGCACAACCTCGCTGAAGTTGAAATAATGACCGGTTTAGTCGGGATTTGGACAGTTTGTAAGAAAGGCATTTTGGACGAAAATGGAAAACGTCATGATGTTCAGAAGGAATATTCCCTCTTATTCGGCATCATGGATGAAAATTTTAGTCAGCACAGACAAGAAAATATTGAAACGCAAGGAATTTTGGAGGAAACGATCCAACGTAATTTCCCAACATTTCAGGTCAGAATTTTGTAGAAGTCTAAAGTGTCTATAAAAAGTTTGAAAAGTCTAAAAATAGTCAGAAGGGTATCTAGAACGATCTAATCCCTAAATCTCTTAGAAATAGTCAGCATTGTCTAAAAAGTAATCTAAAATGTCTACAAAGGGTCTAAAATGTCTATAAAGTAGTGTAAAGTATCTACAAAAAGTCAGAAAAGCCTAAAAATAGACAGAATGGTCTTTAAAAACAGTCTAAAATGTCTATAAAGTAGTCTAAAAGTGTCTATAGAAAGTCTATAAAACAGTCTAAAATGTCTAACATCTTTTTACAGGAGGGCAACCGTAAATATGCAATCAACGGTTACATTTACGGTAACTTGCCGTGCCTAGATGTATGTCTAGGAGACAAAGTCAGTCTTTACATAGCGGCAATCGGAAACGATCTCGATGACCACACAGTTTACGTGCAAGGACAAACAATGGAACTATACAAACACACCGCAGACACTGTCGGAATTTACCCAGGATTGTCTCAGACCGCTACAATTGAGGCAGAAAACGAGGGAAAATGGCTGCTGTCTTGCCAAGGCCGCGATTACGCTCAAGGTGAGATTAAGCAATGTATAGAAGAGTCTAAAAGTCTAAAATTATCTAAAATAGCTGGGATGCAGGCATTTTTCAATGTGAAAAACTGCACAAATAAGAAATTGCCTAAAAGCCATTTCAAACTCAACGGAAGAACGCGCCATTATTACATAGCGGCCGAAGAAGTGATTTGGAACTACGCACCGTCGGGCGTTGACCAAAGAACGGGAATTCCCTTGGCGAAGTACGTAATTAGAAATACTCTTTGCGTTATTCTTTTTCTCTTGTTGGTTTTTAGCCATGGCTTTATCTCTTCTGGTGATGTTAAGGGTTCTTGCAGGGTGCAAGTACACCCTCGCATCGCATCCCCTCTCCATCCCCCCGTGTACGCCACTGCTCTTCTCTTCTGCCATCTTTTCTTTCTTTTCGCTTCGTTGGTTGTCCCCGGAGGTTTTGACTTACGTGGAAATTTTGATTTGTCTTCAGACTCGCAAATGACACTTTTGGTCCGCCGCTGTTGGGAAAATGTCGGCTTAACGGCACTTACAAGAAGGCCATTTACGTCGGGTACTCCGATGCCACTTTCACCAAGAAGTTGAAACGTTCAGCAGCTGAACAACACTTGGGGTTCTTGGGACCTGTTATTAAGGCTGCGGTTGGCGATACGATCAAAGTACATTTCTTTAATCGAGGATGCAGGCCGTATTCGGTTCAAGCGTTTAGGTATTTTATTAAAGAGGACCAGCAGGGAATTCAGTATAAAGATGGACTTGATGGTAAGAAATATTTAATTATACCTCTCAATCTCTCAAACCATACAACCCCAAGCCCACAACACAACCTTAAAAACTCACTTCAAACCCATTTCCAGTCGGAGTCGCTCCCAAGCAACGCCGCACTTACACGTGGACAGTTCCGCCAATAGTAGGACCAAGAAGAGACGACTCGGACTGCTTATTCGGCCGCTACTATTCAGCAGTCGATCAACTCAAAGACACATTTACGGGACTCAACGGTCCGTTGATAATTTGCAAGAAGTGTCGAAGAAAAGTACAAAAATTAAAAAAAAAAAAAAAAATTTCAACTAAAATTACATTGTTTTAGATCGACAGACGTTTCTATTTGTTATTTTCGAATGTCCAAGAAACAGAAAGTCATTACTGGAAAGAAAATGTCGAAAGAG
>JAQIXT010000645.1:0-27582 GCA_034700445.1 Stenotaenia linearis | reverse complement strand
ATTGAAACCAAACTGAAACCAATTGAAACCAAACTGAAACCAATTGAAACCAAACTGAAACCAATTGAAACCAAACTCAAACAATGTGTTGTTATCAAATCTTCCATCCAATGAGTAAAGTCAATCATTCTTGAACCTCTTGGACCTTATTGAATACTGTAAGTGTCCAAATATTGCATCAATCCTTGAAAAACCAATCCAATGTGATTGTTGATACAAACTCCAAAGCCAATATTGTTATGTTGAATCCTTTGATATAAAAACCATGATATTCAACCTTCAATTTCCCACATTTTCCTCCAGGTACACTATCCTGGCTCCCAATGCAGTTCCTCCTGGGTTTACTGAGGGTAAAAACATAGCTGAGAAGATTCTACTTGCTATTGAACTTGACCCTGGAAACTACAGATTGGGTCACACTAAGGCATGTTTTAAAAATTAGAAAAATTAGAAATAAATTAGAAAAAATATAAATTTTACAATTTTTTGAAATTCAGGTAAGATTAGTTAGTTTTTACCCACCTTTTCCTTAGAAAAATAAACATAGAATGTGTTTGAAAGTGTCTGAAAAGTCTTGCAACCCAACCTATGGAAACTTGTGTTAAGGGTTGCATGACTTTTTGATCAGATTAAATTGCTGCAGTTTTTTATTTTTTTTTCAAGAAATTTTATGAAATGAGGGTTGGGGGTTATCCAATCCTTTGAATCCAATTTCCATCATTCATAGTGTAATGTCATGTCTTGTTTATAAACCTGATCTTTTTCTCTAGTGAAAACTAGGTCCTCCTATCAACTTTGGATGCATCATGCTAGTTCTACCTTGTTATGTTTACATTTATACTCCTCCTTATACAGATACACAATCCTAGCTCCCAATGCCATTCCTAAGGGTTTTTCAGAAGCCAAAGAATTGACTGAGAAAGTCCTTAAAGCCATTGCATTAGAGGAAAACAACTTTCGACTTGGCCACACAAAGGCATGTTTTGAGTGTGGATTTTTCTTACTATTTTTTTATTTTTATATATATTTTTTGTGTTCTGTGGGTCTAAATTTTTTTATAAATTACCATAAGATACAAGCTGAAAGGTAAAACTTCACTTTTTGATTTTTTTCATTTTTTTTCTCATTTTTTATTTTTTTTCTCATTTTTTATTTTTTCTTCAATTCTTCATTTTTTTATTTTTAATATATAAAACCACTACCTAATAATCTCTTCACGCAGCCTTTTTTTTCATTTTCACCATTTTTTTCTATTATTTTCTGATATTTTCAAATACTCATCCCTAACCCTAACCCTAATTTTCCAGGCCTTAATGGTATAACAACAACTGCAGGTACAATGTGTGCAAACCTTGCAACAAGAGCAAACAACCCATTTGCAGCGATAGATATAAACAAACAAATTTTCTTCGTTATCCACACTCACCCCTGTATCGTACCGTCCGACACACCGTACACCCTGTATCGTCAAATCCCATTGGATCCCATTGAAATTTCCAATATGAATAATTGAGTTAAAAAATTCTTCCGTCAAACCTTATAACCATCGTTGTTTCGTCATTTCACCCCGAAAGTCTTGTTCTTCCTTCAGATATACCATCCTAGATCCCAACGTAACCAAAGGTTTCGTCGATGCCCGACAATTGACCGAAAAGATCCTTAGCACTATAAACTTGGATCCGGCTAATTACCGGTTGGGTGACACCAAGGTAGAACCAATGTTGTCCTCAATGTTTGTCTGCCAAAAAATAACATTTTTTGTTAAAAATTTAAAAATTAAAAAAAAAAAACCAAAAACACCGTCAACCGTGTCTGTCACTGGAAAAAAAAGATTTACAAAAACTTACGTAATTCTATTTATTGTAAAAATTTAATTTACGTTACATTTAAGTTTACGAACCTCGTAAAACCAAAATTTACAAAATTTACAAAATTTACAAAATTTACAAAAGCTATTTAAAGTGTGGTTTTGATACCGTAAATGTAACGCGTAGTTGTTTTTTACAACAAATTTAATTGTTTTACAATTTGTAAATCTGTTTTTTTCCAAATTTGTGTTGTGTATTAACCCTCCATGTGTTGCTAATTCCCTCTTGTAGATACACCATAATGTGTCCTCATGCACTACCAAAAGGAAAATTTGTAGACGCGCGTGAAGCCACTGAAAAGATCGTAAACACGCTCAAACTTGATCCAAATAGTTATCGTTTTGGTCAGAACAAGGTAGTTTATCTAGTTTGCAAAAATTTGCTGCTGAAGAGCTAAGCTGTTTCATATTGTTTGCAAATGAGTTGCTTTTTGCTGTTGTAGCCGCTCTCTATATCTCAGTTCATATCCAATTGCTCTTTGCTGCTTTTATACAGTGCAATATAAAGTGACGGTGGAAGGTAAGTAGCATGGCTGTGGAAATTCAATTTTATTGCATGGTTTTGTTCGAATTTTACTCTTCGCTCTCACAAAAAAGGTATAAAAAGCCGTAAGATACGTGAACGGAGACAGTAGCCGCATTCGACAGCGTTTGCAATACAAACTGTAATGTAAAGTGACGTAATTAAGCATAAAACTGAAGGGAAACTAAGTTTGGTTTACTTTTGAATGTAGCTATTGTTTGTACCTTTAAAGGTATAAGAACGTTCACGTTTCCGTGCCTTTTTTGTGCGTGTAGTGGACGTTAGGCTTAATTGTGTCCGATCTTTAGGTCTTCTTCCGTGCCGGTGTGTTGGGTCAGTTGGAGGAAATGCGTGACGACCGATTGGGCAAAATCATCTCGTGGTTGCAGTCCTGGATTCGAGGATACTTCACGCGCAAGAACTTCAAGAAACTTCAAGAACAAAGGTTTGGTTCTTGGGATCGTTGTGTTGTGGGTTGTTTGAAATTTTTGTCCTTTGCAGAGTCGCTTTGTTGGTCATCCAACGCAACTTGCGCAAATACTTGCAGTTGCGCAACTGGCAGTGGTGGAAACTGTACAGCAAGGTGAAGCCATTGCTCAAAGCTGCCCAGTCTGAAGACGAGCTCAAGCTCTTGGAGGAGAAGTTGAAGAAGGTGGAAGAGGCGTTGGAGAAGGAGGAGAAGTTGAGGAAGCAGCTGGAGGAGAACAATGTCACGTTGCTTAAGGATAAGAACGACATGATGTTGACGTTGGAGGCCGAGAGGTCGAACACGGGAGATGCCGAAGAAAGGTCGACCAAACTCATCCAACAGAAACAGGACTTGGAACAACAAGTGCAGGTATGAATTATGCTTTAATATACGCTACAATCTGACATAGTTTTAGCTCATTTGACTGAAGTACTGCTTAATGCTGCAGTTCCAAAGTTATGGTCAGAATTTTACATAGAAGGAATGTCTTTGAAATTATCCAATTAATGTTTAAAATTATGCGAGCACACGTCAACGGATTCGTGACCATTCGTAAATGCTAAAACTGTTGGCAATTTAATCGGCGTTAGGTACCAAATCCACAAACTTTCAATTAGAAAAGTAAATTTAGAGCACAAGCTGGCACTTATTAAACAGCAAACTAAAATTGGTCACATCAACATCTCTTTTCCCACTTTGAAGTTAAACGACTCCGCAGAAATATTAAACTCCGCTAAAATTAGACCTGATTTTTTCCCTTCGCAAAAAAACAAAGTGCAATTCGAACAAGATGGTACATTAGTTACAGAAATGAAGGAATAGTGGCCTCTGAAAGATTTCTTTATGATGCCTGTGGAATGTTGTATTTTGCTTGGCCGTTGTTGCCGTAATGACCGCGTTGAAAGAGACCCTTTGAGGAATATTTGAGGGCGGTTGAGGTATATATAGAAAGAAGTGATGTCAGGCACGTGTGGGCGTACCGTGAATCTATTGGGCATATTTGGATTTTGCTCCATCTTCCTCCAAATTCATCCTTTAATTTGCTATGCGGATCGTCTTACTCTTCACCTCACCTCGGTCGGCGGGTTTATGCGGAGCTCTTTCACCTTTCCCTTTTCCTTCCTCAAGTCTTGTGGATTTCTGTGATCTGACTCGTCAATCATTCCAATGGATTGTCAAGACACCGATATTAACAGTGCGATTCTTTCTGATCTGCAGGAAATGCAAGAGAGATTGT
Source organism: Stenotaenia linearis (assembly GCA_034700445.1). Classification (NCBI taxonomy): domain Eukaryota; kingdom Metazoa; phylum Arthropoda; class Chilopoda; order Geophilomorpha; family Geophilidae; genus Stenotaenia; species Stenotaenia linearis. The sequence continues at coordinate 23,486 of JAQIXT010000645.1, read as the reverse complement.
CCGGCGAGGAAGATGCCCACAACACACTGAGCCAAGCCAAGAGAAAAATGGAGAATGAAATTTCGGGATTGAAGAAGGACGTTGAAGATTTCGAGCTTAATCTTCAAAAGGTAAGATTTGAAAACTATATTTCAAAAGATGAAAGATGATTTTCAATTGCGTTATGCATTTAATTCCTTTCCGTTAACTTTTCAAACATAAATGCAAACATTTCCAAACTATATGTCCAAAGATGAAAGATGATAAATAACTATTCAAATTGATTAACTCAGACCGGCCAATTAATTTTCGAAAATTTCATCTTCATTTTACATTTCCATCAAATTAAGATTCTAAAAATAATTTTAAGTGTTGTTAAGGCCCTCTTATATCTTGGCACAGCCGCAAAAGCCGAGATGAAAAAATAACATTTTTAACATTTAATGGTAATTTAAATATGGCCTAAATTCTTCGTAGGCTGAGCAAGATAAGAACACGAAGGATCATCAAATCCGCAATTTGAATGACGAAATCGCACATCAAGACGAACTGATCAACAAACTCAACAAGGAGAAGAAGAACTTGCAGGAGGGCGGACAGAAGTCGGCCGAAGACTTGCAAGCGACGGAAGACAAAGTCAACCACTTGAGCAAAGTCAAAGCCAAATTGGAACAGACTTTGGACGAATTGGAGGACTCCTTGGAGCGCGAGAAGAAAGTCAGAGCCGACTTGGAGAAATCCAAGAGGAAAGTCGAGGGCGACCTGAAACTCACCCAGGAAGCCGTGGCCGACTTGGAGAGGAACAAGAAGGAATTGGAGCAGACCATCCAGAGGAAAGACAAGGAGGTCAGCAGTTTGACGGCGAAACTCGAAGATGAGCAGAGTTTGGTGGCGAAGTTGCAGAAGCAGATCAAGGAGTTGCAGGCGAGAATCGAGGAGTTGGAGGAGGAACTCGAGGCCGAGCGCCAGGCGAGAGCGAAGGCGGAGAAGCAGCGTTCGGACATTGCGCGCGAGTTGGAGGAGTTGCACGAGAGATTGGAGGAGGCTGGCGGCGCTACTTCAGCTCAAGTGGAAATGAACAAGAAACGAGAGGCGGAGTTGGCCAAGCTCAGACGAGATCTCGAGGAGGCCAATGTGCAGCACGAGGCTGCGTTGGGAAATCTGAGGAAGAAGCACACCGACTCTGTGGCTGAGATGAGCGACTCACTTGACGGATTGAACAAACTCAAAGCCAAGTAGGTTTTTGAAGGGGTGAAAATGGCACTTCCGGTTGTTTTAGGGGTTTGGAATTTTGGATTCTCAAAATATTCGTCATGATGTTAAAGTTCAGAAAATTTCACACCTCTAACTCAACCGGAAATACTATTACAGAGCGCTCGAAATTGCATTAAAAATCAGTGAAAGTGAAATCAATTGATTCGGAGCAGCTTAAAATGCCACTTCCGGTTGGATAAAAAATCTAAAATTTTCAGGTTATAAACTACTACTCCTGTAGTTGAAGCTCAGAAAATTTCAAATGTTTAACTAAACCGGAAGTGCTATTTTAGGCCACTTCAAATAGCAATAGAGAATCAATAAAAGCAAAAGAAATGAAATCAATCAATTCGGAGCAGCTTAAAATCCCACTTCCGGTTGGATTCAAGATTCAAAATTTTCAGAATCCAAACCACTACTCTTGTAGTTGAAACCCTGAAAATATCAAACCCCGAACTCAACCGGAAGTGCCATTTCTCTTCGCTCCAAACGGCCCGAGACAACCGAATATTAAAAACCAAATTTCTATTACAGATTGGAAAAAGAGAAGGGCCAAACAAAAGCCGAATTAGACGACATGAAATCCACAGTGGACCACTTATCCCGCGACAAAGCCAATGCCGAGAAAATTCAAAAGACATTGGAGAACCAAGTACACGATGCTCAAGGCAAACTTGACGAAGCCAACCGCAACTTGGGCGACTTCGACGCCGCGAAGAAGAGGCTCTCATCCGAGAACTCCGAACTCACCCGCCAACTCGAGGAAGCCGAAAGCCAAGTGAGCCAACTGGGCAAACTCAAATCCTCCCTCCTGTCCCAGCTTGAGGAGGCCAAGAGAACCGCCGACGAAGAGAGCAGGGAGCGCGCCAGCTTGCTCGGCAAATACCGCAACCTGGAACACGACGTCGACGTGATGAGGGAACAAGTAGAAGAGGAACAAGAAGCAAAGAACGACTTGCACAGACAGTTATCAAAGGCCAACGCCGAAACCCAATTATGGAGAGCCAAATTCGAGGGTGAAGGACTTGCACGCGCAGAGGAATTGGAAGAAGCCAAGTAAATATAGCAAAATCATGAAATCTCGCGAGATCTCGTGAGATCTCGTGTCATCTCGCGAGATCTTGCGTTATCTCACGAGATCTTACATTGTTCTCGTGATATCTCGCGAGATCTCTTAAAATCTCGTGATATCTCGCGAGATATTATGAAATCTCTCAAAATTTCGTGAAATCTCGTGATTAAAATTTGATTTAATATCTCCTTTTAGGCGTAAGTTGCAGGCCAAATTGATTGAAGCTGAGGAACAAATCGAACAAGTCCACGGCAAATGTGCCAACTTGGAGAAACAGAAACACCGTTTGCAGAGCGAGTTGGAGGACATGACGGTCGACGTGGAGAGAGCCACCGCCCTGGCCAATGCCATGGAGAAGAAACAGAAGGCGTTCGACAAAATCATCGGCGAATGGAAGTCAAAGGTTGACGACTTGGCCGCCGAATTGGACGCCTCCCAGAAGGAGTGCCGCAACTACAGCACCGAAGTCTTCAAACTCCGCGCCAGCCACGAAGAAGCCCAAGACGCTCTCGAAGCCGTCAAACGCGAGAACAAGAACTTGGCCGGTAAAGAGTCGAAATTTCAATTAGTTTTTGACTTTGTTTCTCAATTTTTGGCCTTTCTTTGCAGATGAAATCAGGGACCTCACCGATCAATTGGGAGAAGGAGGACGAAGCGTCCACGAATTGGAGAAATCTCGCAAGAGGCTCGAACTCGAGAAGGAGGAGCTGCAGGCAGCTCTGGAGGAGGCTGAAGCTGCCCTTGAACAAGAAGAGAACAAAGTCTTGCGCGCACAGCTCGAGTTGTCCCAAGTTCGTCAAGAAATCGACCGCCGCATCCAGGAGAAGGAAGAGGAATTCGAAAACACTCGGTCAGTATTCTGGATGAAGGATTGTTGCTAAAATATCACTCTTCGAGAGAAGATTTTAATTTTGAATCTTCAATTTCAGCAAGAACCACCAACGCGCCATCGACTCGATGCAAGCCAGTCTGGAAGCAGAAGCCAAGGGTAAGGCTGAGGCGCTCCGCATGAAGAAGAAGTTGGAGTCCGACATCAACGAGCTGGAAATTGCCCTCGACCACGCAAACAAGGCCAACGCTGAGGCGCAGAAGAACATCAAGAAGTACCAGAATCAAATCAAGGAGTTGCAAGCCGCGTTGGAAGAGGAACAGCGAGCCCGCGACGAAACCCGGGAAGCCTTGTCCGTTTCTGAGCGTCGTGCCACCACGTTGCAAGGAGAGTTGGAGGAGAGCAGGGCTTTGTTAGAACAAGCCGACCGCATCCGTCGCAGCTGCGAGAGCGAACTTGCAGAGGCGCACGATCAGCTGAACGAACTCTCAGCCAACAACTCATCTCTGTCCATTGCGAAGAGGAAATTGGAGGGCGAGCTGCAAACATTGCATGTGAGTGGTTGTTGGAATCGAGTTTGGAGCGAGAAAAAATAGCACTTCCGGTTTGTTGATAGGCTTAAAATTATAGGGACACGAAGGTTTGGGTGTTTAGTTTCCGACTAAAAAGTTTAAGGGCTCTAGTTAAACCGGAAGTGGCATTTTTTGCCGCTCCGAATTGCTTGAAATGAGTTTTGCGGAACAGCAATTCAATTTGGAGCGCCTTAAAATAGTACTTCCGGTTTGCCAAGAGGCACAAATCTTTAAAAGTTCAAAGATATAGTCTTGTTGTCAAAGTCTAGAAAATATCAAGGGCCTACTCAAACCGGAAGTACCATCTTACACCACTCCAAAGTGTCTTTTTACGGCACAAATGATCAATTCAGGCAATTTTGAGTGGGATAAAGTAGCACTTCCGGTTTGGTTAGAAGTCCAAAAATTTCAGAGCACCGAGCTGAAGTCACCTCCTTAGCACCTAAAAAAGTTTAAGTCCCTGTCCAAACCGGAAGTGCCATTTCAGACCCCTCCAAATCGCTCCACAAGCTCATTTTACTGAAATCTCCGTATATCTCCATAGGCTGACCTCGACGAAATGTTGAACGAAGCGAAATCGTCAGAAGAGAAGGCGAAGAAGGCAATGGTAGACGCTGCGAGATTGGCCGACGAATTAAGAGCAGAACAGGAACACGCACAGCAACTAGAGAGGCTCAGAAAGGCGATGGAACAACAAATCAAGGACCTCCAAGTGCGACTGGACGAGGCAGAGGCGGCCGCACTCAAGGGTGGCAAGAGGATCATCCAGAAACTCGAAGAGAAGTTGCGACAACTGGAAGCCGAACTTGACAACGAACAACGCCGTCTCACCGACGCGCAGAAGAACATGCGCAGAGGAGAACGCCGCATCAAAGAGCTCACCTTCCAGGCCGAAGAAGACCGCAAAAACCACGAAAGAATGCAAGACTTGGTCGACAAATTGCAACAGAAGATCAAGACTTACAAGAGACAGATCGAAGAAGCCGTAAGAAATTTTTTTTTTTTTTTTTTTTTTTTTTTTTTTGAAAATTGAAATTTTGTAGGAGGAAATCGCCGCGCTTAACTTGGCCAAGTTCCGCAAGGTACAACAAGAATTGGAGGAAGCGGAAGAGCGTTGTGAGATCGCAGAAAATACTTTGGGTAAACTTCGTGCCAGAAACAGGAGCACAGGATCAGCAGGTCGCATGAGCCCAGTGGTGAGTTTTTTTGTTTTTTTTTTGGTGTTGTGATGGTTTTTGTTGTTGTTGTGTGTTTGGTTGAGTTTTTTTATTTTTTTATTTTTTTTTTTTATTTTTTTTTTTTTTGGTTTTGGAGTGTTATGAATGGCTTGGATTGAGGAAGTATCAATAGGCCTATTCAGAAGTTTGTTGTGATGGGGGAGGGGGAGGGGTCGTAAATGATATTTGAACTGGAAATTAAATGTGGTTTTAGTGGAATTTAATGAAATTTAATGCATTTTCAATGGATTTCAATTGATTTTATTAAAATTTACAAAATTTAGTAACATGAAATGAATTTTTCAATAAATTTTAGTGGAATTTTAAGAAATTTGCTGTATTTTTAATAATTTTCAGGAATTTTCCATGGAAATCATTGAATTTCACTGAATTTCATTAAATTTATTGAAATTCAGTGAATTTTAAATATTTTAGTGAAATTCAATGCATTTTCCACGAAAATCACTGAATTTTCAATAAATTTCATCAAATCCCACAAAACAAACCTCATTTTCAATCTTCTGACTCACACAAACTAAATCCATCGTCGAATCCAGTTCACCCACCACTCAAATCAACAAAAACTAAAAAATTTATATTTTTCAGCCAACGCGCCCCCCTCCGATGTTCAACTCTTTTAACTCCTTCCCAGATGCACATGATTTTTAAGTTCTAACCCCAAATCAATGAAAATTAATAGGTATGTTACAATGGGGAAAAAAAAATTTCTAAAACTAGGCCTATTCTTCGCTATTTCTCTTTCTGCTCTTCTTTCTTGTGCTTTCCGTCTTAGTTTGTATTTTTCTTTTTTTCTTTTTTTCTTTTTTCTTCGCAACTTTTCAGCCAATGCCACGAAAGCCGATGATGGTTGACGATATGGAATAAGCATGTGTTTCTGTATATTGTAAGTGTGGGGCTTCGGTGATTAATGATTGTCTGCTTGCTTTCTGGATTGCTTCATTTTTGAATGATTTCATACTAATTTTTCATTTTTAGTTCTTTTTTCATCTATTTATGTGTGTTTTTGGGGTTTAAACGGTAATTTTTATTGTTTTTAGTATTTATTTTTCAATTTTTAGTGATAAAGTAATTAATTTTTAATTTTTGGTTTAAAAAATCATAATTTTTATTTTGTAATTAAAAAATAATTAATTTTTTTGTTTTAAAGGTAAATTTTTGTAAATTTGTATTAATTTTTTAATGTTTAGTGATAAAAATTAAAGATATTTGAATTTATAATGAAAAAAATCAAAAAAATTTAATTTAAGATGGAAAATATCAACAATTTTCACTTTTTCTAAAAAAATAATCAAAAATTGTCATTTTTTCTAATAAATAATCAAAAACTTTAATTTTTTAATCAAAAATTTTTAATTTTTTAATCAAAAATTTTTAATTTTTTAATCAAAAATTTTTAATTTTTTAATCAAAAACCTAAATAAACCAACAAAATAATTCAAAATTCATCAAAAAAACTTGACAAAACTCAAATTACTACAAAACTTCACTTTTTAACTACAAAAATTTAATTAAAAAAATTAATTTCAATCAAAATCAAAAATTTCTCATTTAATCTCATCATCAAATTACCAAACACAATTAAAACAATTTTTTTATTTTCTTTTCAGCCTGCTGACTTACCAAGCATATTCTAAATTACCCCTTTACCTAGTCCCCTGATTTTTGCTAATCAATTCAAAACAAACAAAAAAAGAAGCCTCGCAATTATCCTCACATTTTTCTCCTTAATTTATTATATAATTACAAATCTTTGCTTCTCACGACTTTTATTCCTGGAGAATAATCGACTTCTACACGATTCAACGATACAAACGACCTCCCAATCGATTTTTCAAAATTAAGCCAATTATTTACTTTTTCATGAATGTTTTTAGTTAGAAACTCGTGTTAGTTTATTGTTGAATTAATTCACTAGTATCTATAAATATTTTTTAAAGATATTATTATTTTTATGGTATTTGTTTATAATTTCATAAAAATGAGGAAAAATGAGACACGATTGAACCAGCACAGAAGACAACGAGAGATTTGAATTTTTCACTTTTTTTGCGATTTTCTAAACAAATCCCATAATTCGCTGGGAAAATGGGAGGTAATACGTGGTATAAAGCTAACTTACGTGTTTTTTTCAATAATAATTGTGTAGAATTGATTTTATTCTTTAAAACGAAAATAAAATATGATTGAAGACATAATCGAGTTTTTTTCATTTTGTGGTAAAAACATCGGGAAAAAAACGAAATTTTACCTATAATTCGATCATAGCGGTACTAAAAGGGATTTAGCTACACAATTCGGGTACTCGTTATTCGTTTTCACGTGGTTTTCAGTGAAAAATGACATAAAATGATTCAAAAATGCGATAAACCTACTTTCAAAATTCGAGTCATCGGTGGTTTTTTCCGGTTTTTTTAAATTCCATCGAACGATCAGACGCAACTAAAAGAAATTATAACGTGTTATAAATCGTATTTTACTATAAAAATATGTTGAAACCTATTTTTAAACTTACAATCCGTGTTTACGATTTTTGTCGGGAAGAAACATGTGTAGCTATGGAGCACGTGACCAATTCAAGTATGGCAGGAACATCGTTACGAAATGGCTATGATAAACTCATGCCGTTCATTTAAAGTTATTAATTTCGTTAATTTTCTCAAACTAGATCGAGTTATTTTACATTTTACAAGTTAAAAACATCATATAGTCATCGTCATTTTTAGAAATCGTAATTTCAGTTGTTTTTAATAAAATACCTGATTTCTTCGCACAACAGTGCCCACCATCCGTCGAATAAACAATATATTTATTATTTTCTTTTTTCGCAGAATCGCATTAACCACACAATATAATATTTTATCAATAAAAAATTAGTCGCAATGTAAAACAAAAATTTCAAAATATCAAAAAATCACAATAAAGCACAAAAAAGCACAAAAAAGTTTAAAAAACGGGCTCTTGACAAAATGTAGGGTAGATGTACCTAGTGGGATACCCCATGGGGTACCCCAAAATGTAGACCCAGTGGGATACCCCACTAAGTGCCTCTACCCTCCAGAACCCTTAAGGTCCACTCCGCGCCTGCGCAAAGCAATGGAGCGTGGCTGAGAATCGGATCGCCGATGGATTTCGTGAAGTTTTCGATAATATCTTTGAATTTCGTGTGTAACTGGTTAATATTTATATCAGATTTTGTTTTTAGGTTCCTTTTTCATCAATCGGTTAAGTATAAAGTTGAAATAATTCCGATTTAAGAGGAAATTAAAGCCATTGTAAACGAACAATGCCGTTAACTGCTCATTAAAAGCTAAATTATCATTTGTTGATCAACATTCCTGATATTATAAGGTAACAAAATACATAATAATTAAATAAAACACATGTTCGCCTATTGTTTCAATACAAAACAATTAAAAAAAACACAAAAAAACACACAAAAAAAACGCAAAATGTCTTTTATTTCCACAAAATCAAAACAAAAAGTTAACGAACTTCAAAACCAAACACGAAAAACATACACAAAACCTCAACTTCAACTTCCTTCACCCACAACATCGACTCATCGCCTCTTTTCTTCCTCCAGATGTAATGACGTCACTCAAAACACACCTGTTAACTCGAGTGCGTTGCCTCAAGCACACACGCGACTCCGATTGGCCGGAAAAACCCACGTGACTCAAACAGGTATTCGGTTTGTGTCGGTTGACGTCGAGAGCGGCCATTTCTCGTTACTTTTTCCACACAGCACACGTATACGTGATCGGATGTGAATAAGTTTAAAATATGTTCTAATTTGCGCCCGAATCGATCAGTTGAACGAGGTTTTACCGTAAAATGTCGTGTTCGGCCGTAACGTTGTCGTTGGCGACGATAAGTGGAGTTGTGGCGGTCACTTTGATAGCGATCGCGTTCGGAACGGACAATTGGACGGAGGTTCGAGTGAATCGCACACAGATTAAGACTGTTTTGAGCGTTAGTAATGATCCGGCGACGGTGACGAAGTATGATCAGGAGAAGACGTTTTATCATCGGGATGTCGGGCTTTTTAGGGAGTGTTTTCCGAGTGATAGGCCTAAGAAATGTAAGTTTGGAAGTTTTTTGAAAGGTGACCTTTTTGGTGTTTGGTGGTTTGAAAGAGGGATGGAGTGTTGGTTTTGTAGTTAAAAGTTTGTTTTGGGGTGTTTAAAGAGTGAAAAATAGAAAAATTTTGTGTTTTTGTATTTTTTTGGGTCTGAAACTCACTTTTTTGGTGTTTAATAGGTGAAAAACACAAAATTTTAGGCTAAAATGTTGGTTTTGTATTGTTTTAGCATTGTTTTTGCACTAAAATAAGGGAAATTGAGTCTAAAAAGTGAATTTTGGGTGTTTGTGGATTGTTTTTGTACTGAAAAATGTGTTTTTTTGTGTTTTTGCATTGTTTTTGCACTTAAAATCACTTTTTTTTGTATTTTAACAACTGAAAAACAACAAAATTCAGCCTAAAATATTTCTTTCAATGTGTTTTTGCATTCTTTTTCCACTAAAACAAATGAAAAACACAGAAAATCAGTCTAAAACATACATTTTGATGTGTTCAAGCATTGTTTTTACACTATAAAATCAACTTTTTTGATATTTAACAACCTCAAACTAACATAACCATTTTCCCATTAAGACATCAAAAATTCCAAAACCATTATACCATGCTTGACTTATGCTATTTCAAATTTGTTATGCTCAAACACACTTGTAGGTTCTTGTCATTCAAACTGGTTTCATAGGAATTTCCATTTGGAAACAACTTTAGGCCTAATTTTAACATCCAATCCCATTCTTACATAACCAAAACTTGTTTCAATTTCTTTTTATAATTTTTAAATTTTGAAATTTTTTTGAAATTTTTTTTTCAAAAAAAAAAAAAAAAAAAAAAAAAAAAAAAAAAAAATTGATCAAGGTTAATTTGCAACCTAAGGTCATTCAAAACTTCCTCTCATCAAAAACAGTTAACCCTTTGAATATTAAATAGTTATAAATCAGTTATGCGGCTTTTTAAAGCGATATTAACTGTATTTCACTGCTGGGCTTCCGCATATCATTCTTTGAAGCTCTTGAAGAGGAAATTTTTATTCTTTGAAATTTAGAATAAGAAAAAATTTAATTCAGATTTTTAAAAAGATAATTGACCTACAAGTCAGACATGCCTGAGTAAAATTCTTCAAGCTTGTCTAAACACTTCTCCTATTGTTTTCTAAAGGTGACAAAAAGATTTTGAAAGGAAAAAATAAATAGGCTTAAGTTGGTTTGGTTACTGGGTACACTGAAGGATTAATTTAATGTTGGTTTAATAAGGGGAGATTTAATTTGAGGGCTGGAAAGGTGAAATTTTATGAGTTTTAAGTGTAAAAATGTGAATTTTTATGAATTTTAGGCATAAAATTTGGAATTTAAAAGGTTTTTAAATGATTTTTATCACTTTTAGGGCTAAACATGTGAATTGTTGTGATTTTTAGGCCTAAAAACACAAATTCCAATTATTTTTAAGCCTAAAAACCTCATTTTCATATCTTTTAAGTTTGCAAATGTAACTTTTAGGCCTAAAGATGTGAATGATGAATTTTTATTGTTTTTAGGCCTAAAATCATATATTTTATCATTTTAATTTTAAAAATATAAATTTTAGGCCTAAAAACACAAATTTCTACCATTTTAACTCCTAAAACATAAATTTCTATGACTTTTAGGCCTAAAAACACAAAATTCAATGATTCTTAGACCTAAAAAATGCTAACATTTACCATTTCAAACTCTAAAAAGACAAATTTTCACCTCTTAAAACAAATTTATGACCACCAACTCCAAAATCTCTTTATAAAACAATAATGTAACACTTGAATGCCCTTTTCTCAAAACCTTTCCATCCTTTTAATCTTAATCAACAAGTGTGAAGTGAGGAAGTGTAACAGATACAAATCAGCTAAAATAGAGCAAAAATAAATCAAAAGAACCTCAAATACACTGAATGCAACAATCTTTTGTTACAACAAATCCAAGTGTCACTTAATTCAGGCCATAAGGAAGTAAAATCAAATCTTATCAACACTTTGATACCCAAATAAAGAAATCTCAATAGATGTGATTACATTGCATAACAATAATTTTTTTAATTTTTTTAATTTATGCAAAATTTGAATTAAAAAAATTTTAAAAATTTCAATGATGTACATATTGATGGTCAGCCAGAAAATGATCACAATAACTGGTTTTCAAACTTCAAGGTACTTTGTGTGCCTCATGACAAGAAAACCACCCAAGGCAAGCCATGTTTGGCTTGTTTGGAATGTGGTGTCTACTTCTCCTCTCAAATAAGAAATGGGTTGATCTGAAATATAAAAAAATTCAATTTGAAAAAAAAAATTTTTTTGATTTTTTTTAAATTTTTTTTTTCTTGGAAAACCTTGAATTTTTGCATTTTTAAAGTAATTATAAGCAATTATCTTTCACATTGTTGTTCTTAAGCCTGTAGAAGTTGGCTTAATTGTTGTTAGGCCTATAGAAATTGTGTTTCAGCATGTTTGGGTTCTAGATGCGGTGAAAATAAGCCTAAATGTGATGAAAATGGACCAAAAAAGGGCCTAAATTGGAAAATTAAGTCTGAAAATGATGAAAATAGGCCTAAAAAGGTCTTTAATTGTAAAAATAAGGCTTAAATTTTTGAAAAGAGGCTTAAATATGATATAAATAACCCTAAATATCCTCAAAATGTACCTAAAAAGGCCCTAAACTATAAAAATAAGCCTTAGAATAGGCCTAAACACAATAAAACAAACTCAAATACTTGCTAAAGGTCATTTAAGACAAGATAAAGTTGAATCTTGAATACAAGAAGTTGAGAAACCTTAGAAAGAATGCACAACTTATTGACCTTTTGCACTGATGAACTTAAGAGATGTAACCCAAATTACATGGCCCACATAGAGAAAGTTTGCATGCCTAATAAAAAAGCATTTCATCATCTTTCAGGATGTTAACAACTTGTTGCAACTTAGAAAGCAAAACAGGCCATGAAGAGTTAAATCTTGAAATCTTTGAAATCCTGATGATCTCAAGTGATTCTAAATTCAGTATTGGAAATCCTTGACATCCTTCATTTTGAATTTAAAAAATCCACACCCTTGTGCAAGGATTTGCCATTAACATTGGCTTGGTTTTCAATTAGAATAATACAATGAAGTAGGTTATAGAATGACATTCTGAGGACATTTGGTTGGGAATTGGGGACAGAGATGTAGTCAGGTGATTATGAAATTTGTTTTTTGTTTGTTTTGTTAGTGAAGGGTTACATCATAATTTGTGATTATATACACAAAATGTGTATCAAATCAAGTTATGCAAGGTTTGGGATCTGTTTCAAGGTTGAGTGTGGTGGAAATAGGCCTAAAAAGGTCTTAAATTGTAAAAACAAGCCTGAAAATGATGAAAATTGGCTTATATTTGTTGAAAATAAGCCTGAAAGTTCATAAATACTGAAAATAACCCTGAAAATGATGAAAATAGGCCTATATTTATTGAATACTGGCCTAAAGATGATGAATTAAGCCTAAAAAGAGCATAAATTGTAAAAATAATGCTCAGAATCATGAAAATTGGCATAAATATGACCAAAACAGACCAGAAAAGAGTATAAATTGTAATAAGTCTGAAAATGATGAAAATAAGCCTAAATTTATTGAAAATAACACTAAAAGGGGCCTAAATTGTCAAAACAACTATGAAAACAATTAAAACAGGCCTAAATATGATGAAAATAAGCCTAAATAAGCTTTAAATATCCCTTAAAGTGATGAAAATAGGCCTAAATATAGGTAAAACATGCCCAGATGTGTAAATTGAGTGCTGAATGGAAGAAAACAGTGAGATTTCTTTGTTAACAGACTTCCTGGCCAAATAAAGAGAAAGTTTCTGCAGGTGTGGAGTGAGGAGACAGTTGGGTGTGGTGGGCTTGCATTCGAAAAAGGGGATGAAGTGAAGACAATAAACATCATTGATCCTTGTGGAATAGCTTGTTTTGATGAGTCATTGGTGTTTCACATCAAGTACATTGCCATGGTTGAAATAATGAAGAAATAATGAAAAAATAAGAAAAAAATGAGAAAAAATAACACACTTGACTGAACCTTCTGATTGGTTTCTCCATAGGTCATAACAATGTATGGGTTACAAGTCAATTGTGTGAATGACCTGATAATTCAGTCAATTTTTGGTAATTCAGTCAATTTTTGGTCATTTTTTAAAAATTAAATTTTTTTTTTTTTTTTTGAAAAAAAAATTTTTTTGTGTTGAAATACAATGAAACCCACATGTGGTTGATTACTGTGTTTATGTCTATTTATAGATTTCTTTTGTTGTTTTTTGTTATTTATATGTAAATGAATGATGTCATTTTTTTTTATTTGTGATTTTTTTTTGTTTGTTGATGTTGGGGGTTTACTTAAATTCTGAGATTTTAAAGGTCAGCTTGGGTCAGTGAAGGAATTTGAGTTCATTCTGGTGGAATTTTAATATTGTTTGCCCTGTATTTTAGAAATTCAAAAAAAATCAAAGGAAATTGACCAAAAACTTCTAAAAAACTGAATAAATTCAAAAAATATCAAAATTTTTGGTTATTTTTTGGTAATTACCAAAAATTTCTTTAAAAAATACCAAATAAGTACCTGCAGGTGTGGAGTTACTTCACCCCATATCCTTTAATTACATTTACACCAACTCCACTGAAACAATTGATGACTCAGGTACAAAGAAATCTCAAATGATTAATAAAAAAAATCAAAGGATGTGAATGAATCATTCTCATAGTATTACAAGTACTAACAGTCAAAAAACTAAATTTCAATTTTTTTTATTTTGTAATAGTGGTAACTTACATCTCACCAACGGAAACATATTGCATAAACGTCGATTACCATATACCAGAAGGAAGTGAAACAGCGCAATATAGTGATGATCAATGGGCATGGTTACGTAAGTAATTTTCGTAATTACCGTAGAATTAGGCTTAATGCCATTGAATTACATTAAAGGTCTGCTTTAACATGGAAGTTTGTTTTTGCGGTTATCAAATCTTTTCGTTATAGCGGGATTTTCGTTATAAGCAGGGCTGGACATTTTAATTCGAATTCGAATTCATATTCGAATATAAATTATATTCATATCCGAATATTCGAATTATTTGGTTTGAATTCGGTTTTTTGAAACTCGCTTATAACTTATAAGCGAGTTTGTTATAATGGGTTTATTAAATTTATTGCATTTTTTGACAATAAGTGACAATTGCTGTGATGTATGAGTAATTTGGAGGTTCCGGATGGTGTTGCAGGTCCTCCACTTAGCATTCTCTTTGAATCGAGAAAGTTGACTCATGTCCGTGAACTCCAAGAAATTTTTTTGTGTTGTGGATTAAAAAAATGAAGAAATTTGTTTAATTTGTTGAGTTAAGGTAGGGTTTTGAGGTCAGGATGGAGTTTGTTTGGGATTTTAAGACAGGAAATGAGTTTATTTAGCATTTTAAGAAATAATTGGTAAGTTTTGCAGTTTAGGACTAATTTTTGAGTTAATTTGGGGGTTTGGAGCCTAAAATTGATTTTAGTTTGCAATTATTAGGTCTAAACTTAAGGAAAATTGTGTTTTAGGCCTAAAAATCTTAATTAAATAGTCATTATAGGCTTAATAATTGAATAAAAGCTAAAAACAAAAACTAATTTGAAAGTTTAGGCCTAAAATCAAACAAAAACATCACATTTCCACCCCAAAATTAACCAAAACTTCCACTTTACCCCTAAAAACAAACTGAAAATCAACAAATTTCACAACCAAAAACAATTAGAATACATTTATCACATTTATTTACAACTTAATAAATTCCTCCACCAATTAAATCAAAAAAATATTTTTCAACCACAAACTCTTGCACAACTTCCAACCACTTACTACAAAAAACAATTAAATTCATCTTTAAACTCTTTAAAAGAAAAAAAAAACCTAGGTTAAATTTATTACTAAATAATTACAACCCTAACACCAAAAAAAAAATTTTTTTTTTCAACACATTCCTATGGGTAATTACCCGTCCTTGAGAGACCTTTACACATTCAGAGGGTCAAAAATTGTTCAAAACTCCTTCGGACGAGCAAAACTGACAATAATTCTAACCGGTAATTTACTCCCTCGGAGAGTGTCTCATGAATAAATAAATAAATAAATAAACTTAAGATTTATAGATAAAAATGCAAAATGTTTAGTAAAACCCCAAAAACCGGATTTAAAAAAAAAAATTTTTTTGGGCGGAAAGTTTTTCGAATTATTAAGCGTGACAAAATGTATTTTATGTAATTAATTTAATTGGTGGAGCCATGAATCATTTTGTAATGATGACAAATAAAAATTGTTGTTTTGATGGATTTGTTGGAATTTTTTTTTAATTTTTTTTTTTTTTTTGATTTTAGATATGGGCAGGGCCTGCATTGCACTCATCATTTGTAGCTTCTTCTGGGTAGGTGTGGCGTTTATCACGGGTGTGGCCGGTTGTTGGTGTCGTTCATCAGGTCGAATTGTGGCCACTGGCATTCTCATGTTGGTTGCAGGTAACTATGGTTTTAATTAAAATCTTGGAGTGGAAATCAATGTGAAATGTTTGTGTGATGTGTGGTGAGGTTTTGTGAGTGAAGGTTTGGAAGTTGGGAAATGTTAATTGAAAATGTGAAATTTTTTGTGAATTTTAGTAAATTTTGAACAAAATTTTGTCAATTTTGAACAAATTTTCACAAATTTCTATGAATTATCACAAATTTATGTCAATTTGGATAAATTTTCTCAAATTTCTATGAATTTTCACAAATTTGTGTGAATTTTGGATAAATTTTTGTTGAAATTGTTGGGAAAATTTAATACTAATGGAAATTTAGTGTAAAAGTTGTATTTTTATTGAAGATTTTCATAAAATCAGTAATCATCAGCCTGAAAATCCTCAAAAATCTCACATTTACACTAAAATCTCAAACATTTTCTTCATTTATATAAAGAATATTATAAAAACCAAACATTTATGACCAAACTCCAACATTCAAACCTCTGAACCATAACAAAAGTGAACAAAACAATAAAAAAAAAACAAATTTACAATAAAATGCACTATTAACTATGAATTTCTTTCACAACAACACATTTCCAGCATTATTGTGTAACTATCCACATTCAAACCTAAACTTAATTTCACACACCAACAACCATCTATTTCAATCACATTGAACCAATTCCTTAACCTCAACACCAAAAACTAAATCCAACATTCAAATTCAAAAATAAAATAAAAAATTAAAAACTCACAACTAATTAAACCCAAAAAAAAACTTTTAGGTTACTCAAAAGTTCCCATCAAAACAAAAAAGTTACAAATCCACATGTTGCAAGGAAATAGGCCTACATTTCCTAATGACAAAACTCACCTAATTCACACTCATAATTACCATAAACAAACATCCTCTTGATACTTATTGATACATTTTCCCACAATTCCCTTTCACAACAAGAAATTTTGAAAAAATTTTGAAAAAAATTAAAACTTTTATAATAATTCCAGGACTTTTCTGCGCCGGCGGAATGGGACTCTGGCACGGAAAAGAATATTACGAAAGATCGAAACTCAAGGACCCGCCTTTCTACAACGGATGGGAAAAGGTAATGATTTCGAAGATTCTAAAAAAAATTTGCAGATTTTTATTTTTGTTTTGAAATTTTGCAATTTCCCTGGGGAATCTGTCGAAAAATTTTTATAATAAAAAATTAAAAATTGTTTTTAACTTTTCGCAGGTTTTACGCGACAACGCGACGTTCAACTACGGTTGGTCGTACATTGTTTGTTGGATCGGCATTGGATGGTGCTTGATATCGGCCATATTGTTTTTCTGTGCGGCTAAATGTCTTCACGACGAGAAAGTGAAGGAACAAACAACGAACATGCAATACCTCATGCCAACGTACCCGACTAAACAACAATACGGATACGGTTATGCGTATCCCGGCGGTCCTTATTACAATCATGGCTCCCAATATGGACCTTATAATTACTAATTTTATAACATTTTTGAAGTTTTACATGAATGGAGATTAAAACATTTGGTAGCATTTATTTTTTCACGATTAATATAATTTAATTATTACTTTTTGTTTATTTTATGTTCATTTTGTAAGTCAATGCAGTTTTTGCAGACCAGAATGTAAATATTGTTCTTGTAACAGTGTTAAATTGCAATATTGAGTATTTAAGACAAGTAAATTGTTATTGTTATTGCAATTGTATATAAACTCAACAGGTTTTTGACTAATTCCAACTTTAATTTTATAAATATTTTTGTCATAATAGTGCTAACAAAATTTGTACTTTTCTGTACAAATGTTACTAGTAGTAACTTGAAATTTTTAATACATTTTTGTGCTTATAAAAAAATGTAATTTTTGTAGTTTTACACTAAAATTAAGACAATAAATAAAAAATTATTTAATACCATAATCAAATTAGTACAAAAACCAAACACAAATCACAAAATTCAATGCTTAAATGTATAAAAACAAACATCCATCACCACATTTTATAAGTTTTTGGTAAATTCTTAAAATATTAATAAAACCTTTAAAAAGTTTAGCAAATCACACAACGTGGACAAATGTCATCGTCGTTTCTTGGAGGTTGATACATAGTATAACCAAAACCAGTTGTCGATGTTGAGGAAGGTCGAGAAAAGTTGGTATTTACTCGGTAATTTGAAATCGATTCAGTACTTCGTGGAATACTAGTGCGAGGGCGAATGTAGTAATTGGTAGCTGATGGAGGACGGTTAATGATTGATTGGTAATTGTAATTAATGTTTTGGACGGATTTCTTTTTCCAAACTGTTGCAAATACTTTCAAATTGCGTTGGGGTCTGAAATCGAAATCAGGTTCGTGTCGGTAGTTTATTGTTACTGTTATGTCTTCGTCTGACTGTTGAAATGTAAGTAAAATTGTTATAGAGTTAATTATGGTTAATTGGCTAGCTAACCCAATATAAGCACGTTAGTCCGGCAGCTTCAAATGTTCGTCTCAAAGTAGATTGTACGTTGTCACCGAAATTGTCAAGGAAGAATAGAAGTGCGCCGGGTTTCATAGCGGAAAGCATTTTCTGGAATTTGTCAATTGTTACTTAATTTGGAGCGTTTTTGATGGCACTTCCGGTTCGCTTAGGGGTCTGATGATTAATTGGTACCAACTAGATGGTCTATTGTTCGTGCCCAAAAAATATCGACGCTCTAGACAAACCGGAAGTGGTCTTTTTAACAGCTCCAAACTACAATTCGGTGCTTTTCTACAATTTGGAGCGGTTTACATTGAAACTTCCGGTTTGTTTCAGAGCTCAAAATTATCAATACGTAGACAAGCATTCCTGTAGTTGATGCCCATGAAATTTCAAGACTCCAATTAAACCGGAAGTATCATTTTACCCGCTCCAATTGGGACAACGTCTCTTAACATCAATTTGGAGCGATCAAAGAGAGCACTTCCGGTTTGATTAATGTCCTGAAATTTTTTAGGCACCAACTACAGTACTACTTCTCGAACCCCAAAAAATTTCAAGCTCATAAATCAACCGGAAGTGCCGATTTAACCCGCTCCAAATCGACTCACAACAAACCTGCAACATATCGTAACGACCCTTAACGTAACTCACAGCGCTGAAAAACTTGACCATCGACACAACATCGGCATCACTTATACTTCTCCGAAAAGCATTATCATCGTAATCCTATTAAAAAACAAAATCTATTAATCAAATTCACTTTTCACAAAAAAACCAAACTTTACGAGAGCAAAATCGAAGTAAAAATAATCACAAATCAACGATCTCCGATTACCCAAATCACATCTCTGAATCACCCAACTCGCCAAATCCTCCCACTGAATCGCAGAATCCCACACGGACGCCTCGGTCTCACCACCAAACCCAATAGACACCAAAAACGAATGGAATGCAATGACGTCAGTCCCCGGTCCGCCGCCGATCGAACAAATAGAAACGTTATTTTTACGTAAAACGCTTTTATCCTCGTAATCGAGAGAATCATAAATATTTAGCCAAATTATCTTGGTCGCCGCACAAATCCCGCTGAAATAGAGATAGAAATAAGCGATTCTCATTGCAGTGACATCGAATAGAGTCGGAGTCGACTCGCGAAGTGACGTTTTGTAAATTCGATGTAATTCTTTGAACGCGTTATTAATTCTTTGTTTATGGTAATATTCCGGAGTGCTTTGGATTACGGATAACATTTGAGAAAATATGAAAGTTCCGATATCTCTTTGGTCCATTTTATTGTTTTTTTCTTTCTATAACGATAGTATTATCAGTTTGTACCGATTACAAAAGAAATTCATTACCAATTTTGTGTTAAATTTGTTGTTTTATTTTAAAATTGCATTTTGTCTGTAAATTGTTGCTACAGTTGGTTTCATTACTCAGTAATCAATATTGTATGTGTTGATCGGATGATTTGTGATCGGTATCTCGAAAAATATAAACGGTAATATTAAAATATAATTTATTTTCGTAATAATAGACATCACTAACCTTGATTTTGTGATTAAACACGAGCGTTCAAATGAAATCAAGTTATTAAACGCTCAAATATCATTTTCTTTGCGTCTAATAGAAGTTCAACTCAACCGAGGAAAACTGAAACTTATCTGATAACAACGCCAAAGTGACGTCATAACAAATCGAAGGGAAAAATCCCTTGTAGAAGTTGGCGGTAAATTCAAATTGTAGAAAAATAAACTTCGATTTCAAACCTTTTGTGCGCAGAAGCCGGATATGTAGTTGAAATTGAAAGCCAAAGATATTATAACTACAATGCGTTTCACCGTATTTAATGCATTAATAAAAACATAAAATAGTAATAGATTACAGGTACAATGTTTATAAGTCTTTGGTAAAAACAAAACAACATTTATACTTCAATTCAAATAAAATCATTCAAAAAATCATTCCACACAACCAATTCTAACATATCACACAACATGGACGACAATTATTATCACCATCATCAATAGAATTAGATCTTCGAACCGGTTGGTTCGGACGATAACCAGAACCAGGCGTTTGACCATAAGTACTGGGAACGGATTGACCATAAGTAGATCGAGGATAATAGCTGCCTACTGTGGTGAACGGTCGAGAAGTTTCGACACTTGCTTGTTTGTAGCTTTGAACTGGGTAAAGACTTCGTGTCGTACCAACAGATTGGGGGCGAATCGAGTGATTAGTAACTGGTGGAGGACTAGTAACTGACGGAGGTCGATTTGTAACTGTCACAGTGCGATTAGTAACTGTTGGAGGGCGATTGGTAACAGACGGGGTTCGGTTTGTAACTGACGGAGGTCGATTTGAAACTGTCACAGTGCGATTAGTAACTGACGGAGGGCGAGTAATAACTGGTTGTACGTAATTGTAATTGTAATTGTTATTGTTAATCTTGGTGGAATTCTTTTTCCATACAGTTGCAAATACTTTCAATTTGCGTTGAGGTTTGAATTCGAAACCTGGGACTTGTTGGTAGTTTAATGAAATTGTTTCGTCTACAGCTGCCTCCTGAAATGAAATCAAACTCTTATTGGTCGGTTAATTGAGGTTAATTTGTGTAGCTAACCCAATACATGCACGTGAAATCCGCAGATTGAAATGTTCGTCTCAAAGCGCTTTGTACATTACTACCGAAATTGTCAACGAAGAATAGAAGTGAGCCGGGTTTCATACCGGAAATCATTTTCTGGAATTTGTCTATTGTTAGTCAATTTGGAGCGTGTTTTATTGACACTTTAGGTTCGAGTAGGTGGCTGATAATTAATAGACACCAACTAGACGGTCAGGTCTTCGTGCCCAAAAAATATCGACGCTCTAGGTAAACCGGAAGTGGTGTTTTTGACAGCTCCAAATCGTCATTCGGGTTATTTCACAATTTGGAGCGGTCTGCGTTGACACTTCCGGTTTGTTTAAGAGCTCGAAATTATCAGGGCGTGGTCATGCAGACCTAAACTTGATGCCTACGAAATTTCAAGACCCTAACTAAACCGGAAGTACTTAATTCACTCGCTCCAAATTGCGTATCTCTTCTTACATCGATTTGGAGCGATCAAATATAGCACTTCCGGTTCGACTAGAATCCTGAAATTTTTTAGGCACCAACTACACGACTACTTCTCCAACCCCAATAACTTCCAGGCCTATAATCAAACCGGAAGTGCCAATTTAACCCGCTCCAAATCGACTCATAAACCACAACGAACCTGCAACATATCGTAACGACTCGCAACATTACTCACAGCGCTGAAAAACTTGACTATCGAAACAACATCGGCATTACTTAAACTTGTCCTAACATCAAAAGCATCATAATTCTATTTAAAAAGACAAATTTATTAATCACATAAACTCCACACAGTAAAAACAAACTTAACTCGAGCAAAATTGAAGTAAAAATAATTACAAATCATCGATCTCCGATAACCCAAATCACATCTCTGAATCACCCGACTCGCCAAATCCTTCCACTGAATCGCAGAATCCCACACGGACGCCTCGGTCACACCACCAAACCCAATAGACACCAAAAACGAATGGAATGCAATGACGTCAGTCCCCGGTCCACCGCCGATCGAACAAATAGAAACGTTATTTTTACGTAAAACGTTAGAAAAATGACTTTTATCCTCGTAATCGAGAGAATTATAAATATTTAGCCAAATTATCTTGGTCGCCGCACAAATCCCGCTGAAGTAGAGATAGAAATAAGCGATTCTCTTCGCAGGGTCATCGAACAGAGTCGGAGTCGACTCAGTAAGTGACGTTTTGTAAATTCGATGTATTTCATTAAACGCTCTGTTAATTCTTTGTTTGTCGTTATATTCCGGTGTGCTTTGGATTACGGGTAACATTTGGGAAAATATGAAAGTTCCGATATCTCTTTGGTCCATTTTATTGTTTTTTTCTTTCTATAACGATAGTGTATCAGTTTTAATCGATTACAAAAGGAATTTATTACCGATTTTGTGTTTAATTTGTTGTTTTATAGGTAAAATTCCATTTTTCTGGAAATTATTTTATTTATTCGTTGCTATGTTTGGTCTCATTACAAAATGATCAATATAAAAAAAATATTGATCTGATGTACGTAAGCACCGAATACGAAGGTCAGTCGGTCAGTAACTCGAAAACCGAGCGATCTATAAGCGAAAATGTTAGAAAAAAATTCTTTTTTATAATAAACAGCACTGACCTTGAGTTTGAGTGATTAGTTGCAGCGTTTTTGTTAAATTAAGTTATTAAAAGCTTTAAAATCATTTGCTGACATAGAAGTTCAGACTCAACCTACGTAAAACGAAACTTACACAGACTGGATAGCAACAACAATGACGTAATAAAAAATCGAAGGGAAAAATCCCTTTTGGAAGTTGGCGGTAAATTCAAATTGTGGAAAAATAAACTTCGGTTTCAAACGTTTTTTAGAATTTAAGTAACAAGAAATGTTTATGTGTCTTTATATATGTCTAAATAAATTTGAAAATGTGTTATTATCGTCTCGCAATTACGATTTTGTTGGTGACCATGAAAACCGCAGTGCGTGCGCTTTTTTTTGAAATAAATAAATAAATAAAGAAAATGTGGAAAATGCAAACATTGAAGAGCAGGAAACAGGATGTGTTTCCTTTAAATGTGTTATGTGAAATCTATGAAATAAAAATTAAACTAAAATTTTTTTTTTTTAAACTTTATTGATGCGAATTTAGACGGCAACACTTCCTAGAGCTTAAAATTTTCTACCAAGATTTTTTCTACCAGAGCAAAATCTTCAATTACAAATTTGCTTGTAACTCCTAAACTAAGAAATAAAGAGCAACTCTGTGATCAATTTCACAATATTTAATTTGATTCCATTTCTTTAATCAAATTTAGTCTTCGAACTCTACACACAATTTTACACTAAATAAAGTCTTTTGACCAACTCAAAGTCATCTATATCTAATGCATCCACACTTGGCCATTGAAATTGGTAAGACAGTGAAAAGTTGAAGTGGAAAAAGCAACAAATTTGCCTCTAGCACCTAAACCATTGAAGATAGACCCCTAGTTTGATTTCTTCCGACTTTGCAATTAATAAAGGGGATGCACTCTTTCCATTTCTCGTATCAGATTGATTGTATCTTTGAAACTGATCCCAAAAGAAGAAGAATTGCAAAGAGTAAAATAGTGGCACAGAAATTTCAAATGTGTTTTTCTCCTCCAGTGTGTAAACATGACCCCCCAGGTCACTTTTGAGGCTAGAATATGAAACTAGACATTAATTTACCCCTAAATAAAGTCATTTGACCAACTCCAAGCTATGGATGTCCAAGATAGCTATTCTTGGCCATTGAAATTCAAGTCAAAGAGGGTAGAAAAGCCAAAATTTGCCCTCCAGCATGTAACAGGGACCCCCTAGGC
>JAQIXT010000644.1:0-27595 GCA_034700445.1 Stenotaenia linearis | reverse complement strand
GATTCAACGAGATTACAATTTGCGCGGTAATATGAAATAAAAAACGAAATATGAATTATAACAAAATAATCCCAACAGATATTGGGAGGAACTGTCAACAGTTCAGGCGTGTAACTAACTTCTTGGGGTACCATCAATTCTGCGACAAAATTAGTAAAAATGACTGAAATCTGAGAGAAATAAAAAGGGTAATCACTCAGACTCGGGGTAATCACTCAGACTCGGGGTAAACACCGAAGTCATAGAAACGTAATCAGAACCCAACTACATACGGCAATAACCGCAATATCACATTAAGATAAAACGATACTTTGGTTTTTAAAAAAATAATATTTAATGCAAACTTTGGGTATAAAATTTGGGTACAAAATTTTGAATGAAAATATATATAGCAAATCCCTTAAGAGTAGAAAGCGAACAGGGAAATGAAGAGGTGAATTGAGAGTAAAAGATTGTTTTTTGATTTCATTACGTTGCAACTTGATTATGTATAGAAGTACGGTAAAATGTCAGTGAAACATGAATAAGAGCTATTCTACATCATGGTACAGAAAATTTGTTAGCTTTATTACAATAAAAACTTGCATTTTGAAGAAAAAATTTACGCAAAAATCGCATTTATTAAAATAATTAGCGATTCATTATTCCGGACTTCACATTTATTTAATTATCACTTTAACGACAATTGCTAATTAGCTAAAAATTGTAAATACTGTATTGTCTGAAAATGGAAGTGTAAATGTCAACTCTTGAATTGGTACTCGTAAGATTTTGCTATAATAACGTCATTATAACGCTTTAATAATTAGACATCGTTTGCATTCATTAAATAAAAATAAAATGTCAAGTGTCAACATTGTAACAAATGACATAGAATTTAATTTTTAAATGTCACGTGTTGTTTACTTCAGTCGTTTAAATACTTCACCCATTAATTAACTCCAAATGCTTAATAATTACAGCGAGTAACAAAACTGAGCAAATTTATTGTCAAAACTAAAAAAATCACATTAGCCGATATTTTGATTACTACTCAAATCACGTGTCTAAATCTAATCTGAAACCAATTACTTGCTGTATACTCTTGCCAAATTGAATGATTCGAGGTAAAAAAAACGAGATAAAATGATGGACATGGTCTTCTGCTTCGGATAACTTAATTGACAATATCCATTGTTATGCATAAGGTATGTCTTACATCGTATATAAAAGCCCAGTTTCGCAACGACAGCCCATAACATCGAACAACTCAGCACGTCATTTGTTCTCTGTTTGGAAGGTAAGTTTATTGCACATCTTTTAACTTTGTCTACCATGACATTTTAGGCTTCTAATACACTCAGCAAAATTATATTTCTTAGGATATTTATAAGCCTAAACGTAAGTGGGAGGAACCTTGACCTCTTCTCTGTTTTGTTCGATTTTTTAAAAACTGTAATGTGTAGCCTAAGGTGATGTGTAGCAATTTTCTATGGTTACAAAAACTGAATTGCCTCCAAACACCATCACATTTTTTCCAGTAGACAAAAAGAAAAGTTTTAAATTTACATTAAGAAAAAAAAGTTAAATTTCCATTTCTGAGATTTTAATAAGTGTAGTCGATTCCTCCTAACTAGCTTTTTTTATTTACTTTCTGTCTAAAGCACTGTAGGAGGTCTTTGTCCACGAAATTGTTTTCCAATTTGAGGATTAAATTCAGAGATTTAGACTCGGTATGGTTCCACTATATTAAGAGGAATGAGAAGAAAAAAGAGACATAAACAACTCAATTTACCCGCATTGACTACAAAGTACTTCTGTGGGGGAAAAAATTCTATAGAAAATAAATAAGGATTATTTAAATCATCCTTTTTAAAATTTAAATTAAGACAAAGATTGAGTGCGTAATTTTTTGCAGAAAATAAAACCAACATGGCCTCCAAAACAATTATTATCCTGCTTGTGGTTGCGATTGTGGCAGTTTGTCTCGTAGTCGACGTCACATCTGCTAATTATCGAAAGCCTCCCTTTAATGGCAGCATCTTCGGCAAACGTGCACCAGGTTAGGGTTGAGTAAAAGCGTCTAAATTTGATTGAAATATGTTTCGATTTTTTTTCCAGAAGATTCTACCGCTGAGAAATTGTTTGCGATGTGCGCCATAGCTACGGATGCTTGTTCCCAGTGGTTTCCGGCTTCAGAGGCCAAGTAGATCAGGTGAAAAGTTTAAATTCAATTAGATGTGCAAAAAAATGTTGGGAAATTTGAAAGTAAATTTGTATTTATAGCGGGCATTAACACTTCGTTGCAATTCTCGGTTTTGTTGTGACATTTTTAATTTTTTTCAGATGTGTCAAACTTTTAATAAGAAGTCGAATGCAAGAGTTTTATCCGGATATTGCTCATTGTGAAGCTGATTTTGAGATATAATTTCTATGATTTTGAAATATTTACTCGACCTTTAATAAAAGTGTAATGAAAGACATGAAATAAAGGCCTTCATTTGACAATTACTTATTTATGCAGTGTTTTATTCGCCTTGAGGATGTTGTTCATAGAAAAGTGACACTTCCCACAAATGATGTTTTTATCAGCGCTTTTCCTTCCTAAACCATAAGGGCGCCCCTATACACGTGTCTACACGTGCTGAGAGAAGATAATTGAGATAAATGTTTTTGGTTACTTGTCGATATTCAAGTTTCAACATGTCCATCTAC
The DNA here is from genome assembly GCA_034700445.1 of Stenotaenia linearis. Taxonomy (NCBI): domain Eukaryota; kingdom Metazoa; phylum Arthropoda; class Chilopoda; order Geophilomorpha; family Geophilidae; genus Stenotaenia; species Stenotaenia linearis. The sequence continues at coordinate 24,901 of JAQIXT010000644.1, read as the reverse complement.
AATTTTGTTTAAAAATAATGTGTTTACTATTTCTTGTTTTCCCTCAGTTCAATAATTGGAACTGTTGAACAAGCTTTACTCAATATAGCAGATAATCCTATGGTTTCTATACATCTTAGTTTATCAAAAGGATTCTGGTATTGCACAATGCAAACTGATTGTATCTGATATCCCATCAACCCTCATTCTACGTTTGCTACATCAGTTGAAATGCAACAACGTATATAAAAGACACCTACAGGCAACTCGTCAGTGTTCATTTCCTTCACTAGCAGACATGACTTATTTTTCATCAAGTTTCTTCGTTTCCTTCCATGTGTGTGTTTTAGTCTTTTTGGCTTTCCTGTTGCAGACTGACGCACAGTTTTTTGCAAAAACGTCCAAAAATTTACCAAGAATTGGAAGAAGAGGAGAACACCAACAAGAAGTGGTAAGGATACAATATCTTGCAATTTGTGGTGATTTCTTTGAATGAAACTAAAACAATTGGTCTGAATATCATATAACGGGAGTATTTATATCAAAATAATGACATCTTTCATTAAAAAATAATATTGTATTAAATGAAATTGGTGTAATTGGATCGCAAATAACTTTTAAACAGAAACCCATAAAATAATACGTCTTTATTCTAAATTTTTGTTTTCAGTCTGAAATCATTCCTCCAGGTTTCAAACACCTCTTGGCCTTTGTCCGTAAATTCGACTCCGATGCCAACGGTTGCCTTAGACCAGAAGAACTCATTGAAATTCCACTTTTCCAAATGGCATTTGAGAACGAAGACTTCACTCCTTTGGAAATTGCCGCGGATGTTGTTGAAGGTGAGACGAGTATTTGTTCTGTCATCTTAATAGATGAATACAGTCATCTTAATATATAGTTTTATACATTATTCAGATTATAAATTTTTAATTTCTTTCAGAATACAAGAGTGAAGTAGAAGGCAACCTTAAAGATATAGTCGCCAAGGTGTTGGCAGCATCATATTTAGAGAAGAAATAGTCCTATATCAAATATCGAACGAATCTAAATGTTTTGTAAGCGTTGAAAAAAATAACAAATAAAAAATAGCGGCATATTAATGTCAGGTTGTATACTTAGCGGTCATTTTGTGAGAGACTACAATTGATTTTGATGGGTGAGGTGCGTCTAAGCTTTTAGCAACATCCTTTCTTCCCTAATTACCCGTCCCTTCCCCACGCCTACGTGTCAAAGACTTCAACACTGCTCAATTCAGTACATCGCAAGTTATTGTGACACTGATGTCATTCCTTTCTTTGGTCCACCAACGTTGTATCTCTTATTAGTCTTTTATATTGGTAATGAATGTTCCGGTTTTTAAATAAATAAATGGAAAAAATGTATTAACATAAACATTTCGCTGCGCTTTCTATAATTGGCAATAAATATTTATAAAAATATGATAAAAGGAAAATGCAATAATCTTTTTGCTTTAAAATCTACAAAATTTATGTTAGCTAAAAAAAAAATTAATACCAAAATAAGTGAAATTTAATTTGATTTATTTAATTATCCGCTGATGGTGTAAATTTGATAAATTTAATAGAAATTCTTAATGAACAATAAAATGTTCCGTATAATTATTATTTATAGAATTGTAAATGCAAGTTTGTAGCTACTGGAGGATTAGTTGCTATGGTTACGGGTAGTTCCAAAATATTAAAGTAGAATATTATCACATAAGAGTGGACATCACTTCTGATTTTTTTCTCGGTGTTTTCTTTTTCTTTCATGTCGAAAAGCTTTTTGCTTTCAAGTAATGTTGACAAATAACGAAGCGATCATGCGCCATAAAGAGAACATGCAATAGCATAAGAACTCTAAGGAGGTCATCACTTGGCAAGGAAATAAAAGAAGGTTGAAGACACGAGAAGCAAGATAATCCGCTATTTATAATCTTTGAAAGTACTTTTCTCGCTCGATATTGCTAACTGGGGTTTACTTAATCAACTGTAAAACTAACTTAATTACAATTTGAATCTGTAAATTTCGTGTAGAAACATCGAAAGACCACATCTAGATCGATAATGAGTTGTAGTTTTTCCTACATAGTGTTTAAAGCGATTACTGGTTATCAGTTAATCATACTAATCAATTAACAAACTATTACGTGTTTGACTGTTTGATTAAAATGCTCGGCATTGAGTGAAATGTAATTCCTGCGTTTCATTCTTAGAGTGTTTTGATATTTAATCACTACCGGTATGTTATTTACACTTGGGTGCAGGGCAAACATCACATGCAAATGAGTGGAAAATTAGGAAATTTCCATGAGTTAATGAGTTAATTTGTAGTACCAGTCATACCAACACTACATTTTAACTGAATATATTTTTAAAAGTAATAGAATTTTGCCGTAATTAATATTAAAATTTTTGCGCATTAAAAACAAAATCGCATTTTACATCATTATATAGTTGTTTACCACTTTTAAGTAAATTCAAGTAAATTCATTTCCATAAAAACCATAAATAATAAATAGTTAAATACTTCGTTATAATTTCGCTTTCATTTTATCTAAAGCTGCCACTAAGAATTTTCTATCGGAAATCGACTAATTCCATTATCTACGCCACTTTTGCCGTTACTCGCATAATCATGGAACATTGCAGTGCAGCTCAGCCTCTACCAGTAAAGCTCAGTGTCGTAAGCCTAATTCTTATTTGTTCAAAATCAGAAAATATCTACCGCTTTGATTAGATAAGCAGACTAAAAACTAATAAATTGATTAAAAAATTAATTTAGGGCTTCTTATTTTAGGAATTTTAATCTCATTCTATAAAATAATCTTCATTGTGCAATTTATTTCATGTTCGCTTTAATTCTCTGTCTCCACCACCTACAGAAATGTTTACTGCGTTGGGTCACATCATTTGAAGTTTCATTTTTTTCATTAGTCACCCCCTTCTTCCTTGAGGCGGTTACGCGGGGGCGGAATATGGGGTCTTCAGGTGTGACGCGTGCGCAGGTATTTAAGGCCACGTGCGCACTCATTTTCTTCTCACCATTTCTTAGGAATGAACTGATAAACCGACACCAGACCGCTTCCTCATACAGGTAACTTTTTTAAATTACAATTTTTATGTTATTTCGGTAGTTTTTAAATTAGTTTAATTTAAGTACGTTGCTGAAAATTATTATAAATTTATAATTTTTAGAAAAAAGTGTTTTCATTTGTTTATTCAGTTGCACTTTTTGCTATTTCTGCTTATAATTAATTCTAGAGTAATTTTTAATAAGATTTAGTATTAACGACACAAATTTAAATGTTTTAATTAAAAGAATACCGTTTATTGCTGATGAAATTATTTTACACGTGAACATTTCGTTGAACTTTTTTTTCTATTTATTTAATTTAATTTTTTTTTTCTGTTTGTTTTTGAGCACACCTTGAGTGCATGACTAGATTTTGTTCTTGGAGATTTTATTCAATTGCCATTTATTTTGTCAATAACTTCAAAAACAAAATCTTTATTTTTCTTTTTAAAATGCAATGCAAGTATATGTAAATAGGCGTCATATTGCTGAATCAACAGGTTGAGAAAAACATATTTTTTAGAATTAATTTCTTCAATAAGTGGAAAAAAATCACAAAATACTTGCATCGATCTTGCACCATCAATAACACAGTTCTTAGACGATTTCGAAGACATTTTTCAAAGAAATCGTGTAAGATGAAACTAATTTCTAATCTGATCGTGTGTTATTGATTTTCAAGTAACTCGACAGTTCTAAATTTAAAAATTTTCAAAATAAACAGTATATAGAAAGATTACATGCCAAACAGAAAACGAACAAAATTTCAGTAATTTTAGTATTAACTCGTAGAAGAATCACGGTAAACGTGGACAAACCAAGTGAGTATAATGAACTCCTCTCAAATTTCTTCAAAAAACTTGGGCAATTAAAACCAAGTCCTATTTCCGATATGTTGAAACAAACCGCCAGCATCCGAATAAGAAACTTACATACTCTCAATAATTACTGAGTCAACAAAGAGCTATTTTTACTGCGTAAATTTTAATGCTTTTTTGTGTATTTTTTCATACATGTGAAGACATAACAGCTTCGAACCTCAACGTTATGGAAATACAGTGAGAAAATTAAAAAATAAAATATTAAAAAGGAAGACATTAATTTTGTATAAACTTTTACTTTAAGAAATCCGCTATTGATGAAGCTTCTAACAACAAGATCTCTCACGTGGGTGTTATTCATTGTATTGGCTTTGGCTGCCACGAATACTCACAGCATTGACGGCAAAAGATTTGACTGCCAGATGTTTTGCCGGCAAACCGGTTACCACGGAATGATTGGAGGATGTAGATGCAGTTTCACGCTATTTACATCGAGAAAGAGATCTCTCGATCCGGTTTCCAACAATCTTCATCACCGCAGTGATGACAGTTTAAGGCAAGCACTTCATTGATCAATTTTCTTAGTATTATTACACACAACAAATACCACGCATTAACGATCCTAGGCCACAGGTATTATCTAATAATGTGTTTTTATTGTCATGGAATCAGACAGTACGGTATGTTAGGGCGTTAAGGTGGCTTTCGTCGAAATGCGATAGTGCTTAACTAAATTGCTAGAAAGGGCGGGATACAATTTATCTAAGTAGAATTATAGATGCTATTTATAGTCTGTTTACTAAGTAATAACTCTTAAGTAAAAAGCAAATTTTAAAACAATTTTTATATTTTTTCCAGCAATGATTTAATGGTTGCGGATACACGAATACCCCAAAGAGGTCCTTCAACGGAATCGAAAGCAACAAACAGAGTAAACAGGTTTGCACATTGGCCGCGTCTGGGGAATTTGTATTTAGAAGGAAGACCTTAAGAAAATACCGATTAACTAGGTTACGTAACAATCTTTAAAAATATTACTAAAGTGTATATTCGGCTTACTTGAACTTCAAAAAGAAAGAGAATGATTTAAAACGTTATAAAATATTATAAAATATTATAAAATGTTTGTTTTTTGATTTAATTATTGTATTGTTGTTATTATTTATATATATTTAATATTATATATTGAATTCCAATTTAGCTATGTTAGATTTTAATCTGAAATTATACCAATAAAATATTGCAAATCAAATGAATCATTTTAAATAAGACGAAACAAAACGTGACTTTTAATAAAAACAATATACTAAGCAATTAAACAAAACCGAATCAAAAGCTGCTATTTAATTAACAGCCGGTCATGACTCATGTCAGTACATCTCAAGTTTTGTAGTACATTTAGTTCCTGAATAAAAAAAAGAGTAAACTAATATAATGATTACTCCTTTTACAACCACCATCATCAAAACAAATCTTTGAAAACTTGACCTGTAACAGGAAAATAGTGTATTTGCAATCCATTGCAAAGTCCTCCCGTCTCATTTTAAAAGTGGGTGAACACAGGGGAGTCGAGCAAACGGAACTTCCGGCGTCCGTGACCCACAAACAGCACACGATGACCGGCAGCATGTGGCTACTTTACATGGTTTTATTGATCGGTCTAAGCGGCAGCGTTGAAGCATTCACATCGAGAACAGGTTGGTTGCCTTTTTCTGTAACAATTACAATTGTTGTATTTACAAACTCATATAATTTTTAAAAAAATATTTTCCTCAGAAAAAAAACTTTTAAAATTAGCGCTCATTTTATAATTAGCCTTCTTATCTAATTTTAATTGACATTATCTTCAAAACAATTAATTTTGTGGTTGGTTCATCACTTTACTCAATGTCGCTTGACATTCATTCAAGAGGTTGAGCAACTAAATGATAAAAAAGAGACTTGAGTTCTTTCTTCCGGGTCAGGAGATGATCGTTTTTTAAAATAAAAACTAGATATTGATGCCCCTTGCAGAGTGTGGGCGAGGTTCATTTCGTCATCGACAACCCAGATTTATCGGCAAAGCTGAAGGCAGAATTATAGGAGGAAATGAAGTGGAATCAAATGAATGGCCTTGGCAGGTACGGTAAACTCATCCTACATCTTCTCCGCTCGTAAAATCGGAAATCACAAATTGCTGCTTGTAATTGTGAACAATTCGGCTATTATTATCCCTTTTTTATAGCTTTAGTACTTGGTGGTTTATAGATAATAACACTATAGAAGTAAATAACATCCTACAGAAGAAGATTAGTGGAAAAATACTATTTTTCTTCCATCAAAGAAATTTCTGAAACTTCTCTGAAACTCTATTTAAAGAATAGATTCCGAAATGGAAAATAAGGTTATTTTTAAATTTTAATAAATATTTTTTTCTAGGTATCTATTCAACTTACGCATCCGTACTGGGGTTTTGTAGGTCATTGGTGTGGAGGAGTCCTCATAGACTCCAATTGGGTTATTACTGCCGCTCATTGCCTTGTTAAGTAAGTTGTTGTGGATCCAATTCTTGTTCTTGGAAAATATAAATTGAATGGCAACGATCTGAGAAGGTCTTTGAATTTTTATACTGTAAATTTATAAAATTCAGTCAAGTAATGAAATGAAATTGCTGAAACAAATTGGGATGAAAATTAATTATTTTAAAGGTAAAATAATTAATTTTAATTCAAATTCTAAACACGAATTTAATTAAATCAGTATAATGCATCGAAAATTATAGGGGAAAAAATCAGTTAATTTCCTCAACTTCATTAACTATTCCAAACTTTAAAAATTTTCTCATTAATTCTCATAATGAATAAATGATTACTTGTATTCTTTAAATTAAAACTAACACACTTGGCCTGGAGCGAATTCACTTCTTTTTTAAAAAAGCGCTCCAAGCAAGTAACTACAATTTTTATCCTTACATCACGTATTAATTAGATCTTAAATGCATTTCCGTTGTTATTACAACATCGATTAAGCTTAAAAGAATTTTATATCTTCGATTATTTCTCTATTCCCACTTAATTTAGAATTTATTTTAATTTCAGCCGTCTTTTTAATTTTCCACTTCCCCCGTTGTGGACAGTTGTGGCCGGAGAACATAATTTACACACGCCAAATACGGCGGAACAGAGCAGAAGAGTTACACGAGTGGTTATTCATTCAAAGTTTCAGGAGTATCATCATGATGTAGCGCTATTGAAACTCTCGAGGCCGATGATGCTTGGCAGTGAAGCAGGCGTTGTTTGTTTACCTCTGACTAACACCACTCGAAATGTTAATTTGGAAGGAATTAGGTGTGTTGCTACTGGCTGGGGACAAAAAATACAAGGTAAGTTGCTATGTTTTTCTATTTTTTAATATCCCAATGCCATTTGAAAATAGATTGCACGATTGATTAATTAAAAATATTGACTGCATATTTTCTTTTTCTTTTCTTTTTCATTATTCGCAAAGTTGGTTCTATTCCGGGCAATTTCCCAGTCACAATAAATGTTGTGTGTGGGAAATTGCTAATAGTTTTGACATTTTTACAAAAAAAAATTCAGCGAAATGAAAATGGGATTAAAAAAAATTGTAAACATTAATTTGGATTCAGGCAAATGTTTTTTAGCACAAAAATTGTTTAATTCCTTTTAATTTCTCTTCATTAACTACGGATTTTTTATCGTATAATTTAGTATTTGCCTTTTATAACCAATTTTTTATTTTTAAATTGCATTCATTAATACTAATTAGTAATTACCAATTTCAAATTAATCTTTTATGTTTTTATCTAGTAATCCGATTAGTTGAAATTCAATTTTCAAATTGTAATTTTTAATCAAAATAAAATTCCATATTCCATTAGCTTAATAACTCTCACGAGGAACTCAAATCTGTTTGTTTTTGTCGCTGGAGGGAGCTATCATACAGTCTAGACATTAAAAACAACATTTATTTTTTTGTCTTTTCTAGGTCACGGAAACTCCTTAACTCTACAAAGGGTAGAAATGCCAATTGTTTCTAATAAAGTTTGTCACAAAGCGTACAGCGGCAAATACAAAATACCGATTAAACCCTACCATATATGTGCTGGCAGACCAAATGCCAGCAAAGGCACATGCGTGGTCAGTTTAATTTTGTCTCATGTTTGAAATTTCTTAGTGATGAGTAACAGTCAATAAATTATAGGGAGATTCCGGTGGGCCACTTCAATGCGCGCTTCAGGAAGGTCGTTGGTTCCTCATCGGATTAACATCATTCGGATCTGGCTGTGCTAAACCTGGTTTCCCGGATGTGTTTACTCGATTGACCGAATACACTGATTGGGTGATTAACAGCATGAAAAGATACTCATAAAGCTCACACTCGACTTCAAGTGTTTTGATGTGATGATTCATTCATTTAGAGATATTTTATAGCGAAGGATGAAATAATTTATTTATTATTTTTAAATACCTGTTGATCAGTTAAAATGACCGATTGAAAAAGCTTTTAATTTAGTATGATTTATTGAATAACGTTGTTTTTGAAAAATTTTGTTCATCTACAAGGATTATTCATATAAATTTTGTAACAAATTTGTAATAAACATTTTATATTGTCGTTGTAGTTTTGGGTTTTCAATTTTTCTCTCTCCATTTAATCTAAAAGATAATCGAGCTTCAAATCAAAGAAAACGACTTTCTTTATTCTTTAATTTTTATTGGTAAGTCAAAAGTTCCAGTTGGCTCTCATTTTACTCATTTTACTCATTAGTTAAAAGATTTAGAAGCATTTGCGGTGGACAATGCTGGGACCGGATTCATCGTATTCTTGTTTGCTGATCCACATCTGTTGGAAGGTGGACAGAGATGCCAAGATGGAGCCACCGATCCATACGGAGTACTTCCTCTCAGGTGGAGCGATGATCTTGATCTTCATCGTCGAGGGAGCCAATGCAGTGATCTCTTTCTGCATTCGATCAGCAATACCAGGGTACATGGTGGTACCACCAGACATGACTGTGTTAGCATACAGATCCTTACGGATATCAATGTCGCATTTCATGATGGAGTTGAAGGTGGTCTCATGGATTCCAGCAGATTCCATACCTAGTTAGATTTTTAAAATTTAGTAAATAAATAAAAAATTTAAATGTGCGGAATAAAATGATTTTTACCCAAGAAGGATGGTTGGAAGAGGGCTTCGGGGCAACGGAATCTCTCGTTACCAATGGTGATTACTTGACCGTCAGGCAATTCATAGGATTTCTCCAACGAGCTTGATGAAGCAGCGGTTGCCATTTCCTGTTCAAAGTCAAGTGCAACGTAGCACAACTTCTCCTTGATGTCACGAACGATTTCTCGCTCAGCTGTTAATTAGCAAAATAATAAATATTTAGTTTGACCGCTTTTAAAGGAAATTTCATTTTAATTTGTTTTTGTACCCGTGGTCACGAAAGAGTAGCCTCTCTCGGTGAGGATCTTCATGAGGTAATCAGTGAGATCTCGTCCGGCCAAGTCAAGTCGAAGGATAGCGTGGGGGAGGGCGTAACCTTCATAGATGGGGACGGTGTGGGAGACACCATCACCGCTGTCCAGTACAATACCAGTGGTACGACCGGAAGCGTAGAGGGAAAGAACGGCTTGGATGGCCACGTACATGGCTGGGGTGTTGAAAGTTTCGAACATGATTTGGGTCATCTTTTCTCGGTTAGCTTTGGGGTTAAGGGGAGCCTCAGTAAGAAGAACGGGGTGTTCCTCGGGGGCGACACGCAACTCGTTGTAGAAGGTGTGATGCCAGATTTTCTCCATGTCATCCCAGTTGGTCACAATTCCGTGTTCAATGGGGTATTTCAAGCTGAGGATACCTCTCTTGCTTTGGGCTTCATCTCCTACGTAGCTGTCTTTTTGACCCATACCCACCATGACACCCTAAAAACGCAAAAATAAGAAAAAAGGAAGAATAAGTAATTGAAACAATGTTTGATTAAATATTTAATTAAATATCTGTGTTTTTTATGCAAAACAAATGTTAGCCTTCAATATCGCCATATAAGGCAGGCGAAGAGGCCACTGTGCAAAAAAACTATTTTTAGATTCGACATCTGCACATAGGCACCCCTCCACCTTCAACTCCCCCGCGCAGAAAAAGAAATCATAACAAGTTGCATCCTGTCCCTTATTTATTTTGTGAATTCTTTACTAAAAATATAGTATTTATAAGAAAATTTAAAGTCTTAACAATAGATTATGCGATTAAGCTATAAATAGATTCAGCTATTGCAGTGAAGCCCACGTCAAAAGCGGCCCGATTGGAATTTTCCCATTTAATTTTACATTTTAATTTTTAAAAATTACTTTTTTGGCTACGTTTCGTTACCTGATGACGGGGTCGACCAACGATGGATGGGAAGACAGCTCGGGGAGCGTCATCTCCAGCAAATCCAGCTTTGCACATTCCAGACCCATTGTCAACTACGAGAGCAGCAACGTCGTCGTCACACATTTTGAACTGAGGTTATGTCTGTAAGAAAAAGAATAAATTTTAAAAAAATTCTCCAACTCGCCCGGGTATTTTAAGGTCATGAATGCCTCAATTGTGTAACTAATTTTAGATATTTAAGCCAATTCTTATCGCACTAGAAGTATTTTTTCGTTAAATATTCAAAACTATTTAAAACAGTTACGAAATAAAATTTAAATAAACAGTAATGTAAATTAGTAATCGTTCGCAAGTAACATTTAAAAACTTTTAAACTCAACTGTCTACAATTCAAGTCACTACTTCAGTAACACAGCATAAAAGCTATCGAGATAATAGACGAATGTGAGGAAAAGTTCGGATAAAATTCAACTTACTTGTTGTTTGGAATCCTAGATGTGGACCAGCAGTGTACCCGATGGTAAAGTGAACTTTAAGAAGAGACCCAGTTGAAAGTCAAGTGGCCCAAATTGACATCAGCGCCGCAATTTCCCTAGTGGCATTCATGCCCAAACTAATAGATTTTTAAAAATAGATTGGATTCTCCCACTCCGGGAGTTTTCAACGCCTTTTAGGGTTTTCCCATCTTTTGAACGTCTAAATTTAAACTGGAAACCTCCTCATATCTATGTTTGGAAGTAGATGAGAGAGCAAGAAAAAAAAATCTCAGTTACACTTTTTAACGTACTGTATAGCTTATGCGCTATGCTCTGATTAAACTGCATACAGGATGCACAGAATTCTTTATTAAATGAAATTTGAAAGAGAAAGAATATCTTTTGCACGTCATTGTTTATTCGATTACTATCTGACGTCATAGAAAGGTTACGACGATGGAAAACAACGAGTTTATATTCAAATTTTATTTGTTTAGATTTTATATTTTGTGACTAAATATGGCACAAATAGTTTCTTAATATGTATTTTTAGTTGAAAGACAAAAAGACAAGGTTTTGCAATTTTCAATTTTTTTTTTATTTTTCAAATTTCTTTTCAAACAATAATTATAAATGCATATTAATACAAACAATTTTCCCCTTCTCAAAACCCCCCCATCTATTTTAGATCCTCAAATCAATTGAGTAGTTCTTAATCATCCTTTCGCTTGATAGAAACAATTTTTGAGACAAAACCTAACACAAAGCATAAAAAGGGGATCTTTCGGTACAAAAGTATTAAATTAGAAGCATTTGCGGTGGACAATGCTGGGTCCAGATTCGTCGTATTCTTGTTTGCTGATCCACATTTGTTGGAAGGTGGACAGGGATGCCAAGATGGAGCCACCGATCCATACGGAGTACTTCCTCTCAGGTGGAGCAATGATCTTGATCTTCATCGTCGAGGGAGCCAATGCAGTGATTTCTTTTTGCATTCGGTCAGCAATACCAGGGTACATGGTGGTACCACCAGACATGACTGTGTTGGCATACAGATCCTTACGGATATCAATGTCGCATTTCATGATTGAGTTGAAGGTAGTCTCATGGATACCAGCAGATTCCATACCTAGTTAGATTTTAAAATTTAGTAAATAAACGAATTTAAATGTGCGCGACAAAATAATTTTTACCCAAGAAGGATGGTTGGAAGAGAGCTTCGGGGCAACGGAATCTCTCATTACCAATGGTGATTACTTGACCATCAGGCAATTCGTAGGACTTCTCCAATGAGCTGGAAGCAGCAGCGGTTGCCATTTCCTGTTCAAAGTCAAGAGCGACATAGCACAACTTCTCCTTGATGTCACGAACGATTTCTCGCTCAGCTGTTAATTAGCAAAAAATAAATATTTAGTTTGACCACTGATAAGGTAAATTTCATTTAAATTTTTTTTGTACCCGTGGTCACGAAAGAGTAGCCTCTCTCGGTGAGGATCTTCATGAGGTAATCAGTGAGATCTCGTCCGGCCAAGTCAAGACGAAGGATAGCATGAGGAAGGGCATAACCTTCATAGATGGGTACGGTGTGAGTTACACCATCTCCGCTGTCCAGTACAATACCAGTGGTACGACCGGAAGCGTAGAGGGAAAGGACGGCTTGGATGGCCACGTACATGGCTGGGGTGTTAAAGGTTTCGAACATGATTTGGGTCATCTTCTCTCTGTTAGCTTTGGGGTTAAGAGGGGCTTCAGTGAGAAGGACGGGATGCTCCTCGGGTGCGACACGCAACTCGTTGTAGAAGGTGTGATGCCAGATTTTTTCCATGTCGTCCCAGTTGGTCACAATTCCGTGTTCAATGGGGTATTTCAAGCTGAGGATACCTCTCTTGCTTTGGGCTTCATCTCCTACGTAGCTGTCTTTTTGTCCCATGCCCACCATGACACCCTAAAAAATAAGAGAAAAAAAATTTAATTTCAATTTCACAATTTAAAAAAATAATAATTTACTTGATGACGTGGGCGACCAACGATGGAGGGGAAGACAGCTCGGGGAGCGTCATCTCCAGCAAAACCAGCTTTGCACATGCCGGATCCATTGTCCACAACGAGGGCAGCAACATCATCGTCACACATCTTGACTGATTTAAATCAAACTGTAAATGCATTAAATATTTTATTATTTTATTATTTACTCTATTAAGAATTTTTTCTAAGCAAATGCTTCTATTCAACCTATGTGATGGGTGTAAGACTAAATATGGCGATACTAGTGATCGCTGCACTATTTTTAGACTGCTCTACTTTCTTTTTTCTATAACAGAATTCTTTTAAAATGTATAACAATATTTGCATTGCTAGAATAAAGCAAGCAATATAATTATTATTTTTAATAATTTAATGTCTTTCGGCTAAAAATCTCATTTTCCCTTCATTTCATCGCTTAGGGTCATTTATAAAACGCGCGAAATATTTAAAATTTGAATTTTGTTTAAGAAATTATTTAGTTAATATCAAATATTGCATTTTCGAGTCTTATAATTTAGTTGCAATTCAATTTGTTATTCATTATATCAAATAAATTAAAATCCACAAACAAAACGTTCAAATAAACTGTATAGCGTTTAGTTCCAATTGTCTCAATTGCTTGAGCGAACATTGGCCAAATTTAAATATCTTAACTGAAACCGGAGACCACTTAATAGCTGGCTTCTAACTCAATTAGTAAACACCCGGATAAAAATCCTAAATATGAAGCTATATTTAAGTGCTTTCGTTTAAATTAAAATCTGTCCAAACCAATTAGCTCGCGTGTCTATTGTAATCGCGGATGAGGTTCGTGATAGACCGTGAAGCCTATCTCCAGCGAAATCTTACCTGTCGAAGTTAAAGGAGCAAACAAGGGCACGGGACGTTCGTCCACAACAGTGATCAGCAAGGAAGAGACCGACCTACGATTGCTCTGTAATTTGACTTTAATATCTGAAAGTCATGTGACTTGGTGACGTTTGAGATCTAAATTAAGACAAATTCTGCACTAAAAATTCTACTTCTCCAACTACTTCCCTCCTAGGGGCATAAAGTGGCAACTTCCATTCTGTTAAAGATGGGTGAACTTTGTGTTTTTTTATTTTTATTTTGTGTAATTGTTTGCAAAATTGAGGAGGAATCACGAGTTTCGTCTCTTCTCGTTTAAATTTCATTGTTGACAACTTGGAATTTAGTTTTACGGTCAAATTTTCTAATTATACGCTCTAATAATTTAAATATTAAATTGCAAATTTATGCAAATGAGGACGCATACTTGTAAATTCTTCAAATTTCTTAAATTTCCGGTTGTAAAAATAAACAATTTGTGATTAATAAGCCTTTATTCTTTAGTTTATCATAATACATTAAATATGTCTTTAATCTTTTATAATAAGTGTTTATTAGTGAGGAATAAATTAAAACTAATAACGATGATCAAAGTTTTCACTTAAATAGTCTCTTAACTGTCAAATTAAAATTTTCAGATCAGTGGGCCATTGACTAGTAGCATGACCTAATATGGAATAGAGCAGTTTGCCTGAGCTTGTATGGTATGCAATGAAGCAAACATCAATTTCACACTCACCTTTTAGAACTAAACTGTTACTATTAATGCATTCTCACTTATTTCTTAAAAAATAAGAAAAATAAGAGAAATAATTAACAGTTAATATAAATTTTTAGTCATTTTATGATTTTTCAATCAATTTTTATTTCTCAAAAATTGTTTACATTTTTAAAACTATTAATGAATAGCTATTTACAAATTACCGATAAGTATAATGTTTCACTAAAATTACATCACGGCTTATTCACTTTTATTTCATATTTTAAAAAAAGTGTAAAAAAAAAAAAAAAGAGGAAAATTTTTCAAATTTTTTCCCAAAGTGCCAATCTTTTAAAAGTACCAATCTCTTTTTCAACCTACAGCTGAGCCGACTTTAGATTTCTAAGAAGCACAACTCATTTATCCCAATTTGGACTCTCCTCATGCAAGTGCGCCAGAGTTGGAAGACCCGTCTGTAAATTTTCAGTGATAAGTTAAAAATAACTAAACCTCGACAAAGATAAATTTTCATCAAAAGCCTCGCTTTTAGCACAGTTCGGAGTTATAAAAACAACATTTTAATTATTTTTATCATTTTCAAAGATGATATTGGCAAAGCTAAAAGACACTTTAATCTTCTTAAGCTGCCAACAGATGGCAGGAACCCCTTTGGAGCCACCGAAATTGTGACTCAGTACCGGTTGAACCGGTTGTATTCGTTCCAACGTGTTCATTTCATTCTATTAAAGTGCATCCATGTTTACATTTGTATCGGTATTTTAACTCGGTGCGTTTTTAGTATTTTTTTTTGTAATTGAATTTTTGGATGGTTTTCAGTCACTCCTGCACGTGTTGGATCTTCGAATTAATGAAATGAACATGGATTGAATTTTTTGGGACGGAACTCGGCAGTTGTAATTTTTTTGAAACGTAGGTAAATTTCATCTTGACATGAATTATTGATAGTGTCACGTTGGTCTCCAGCCAGATTGATCAAATCGAACGGTTATTGAACGGTGATTGATAAGTGCAACTGTTGCTAAGCGTAAAGGTACAAACAGTAGAAATTGTAGTCAGTTTGTTTCGCAATTTCTTTCAATATGGGATTGTTTTCCGTTACCTTGAATTTATAATGTATGTAATTCTAATTAGTACACTGTAATTTATGCAGGTGATGAATTCTGCAGGGATTTTTCTGCTAAGAAATCCACCTTCAGCTGACCCAATTTCAGGATCATACAGGTAAATTTCACCGTTCCATACGTTAAAAAGATTTAATGTTATTAATTTTGCTTTAAGGTGGTAAACTGAGCTTCAAAAATGAGACGAAGACGAGCAATTGCGATACTCGGAGTTGCGATTCTTTTGATCACGTGTGTTACATTGTATATTGCCATCGAATTTGCTCAGATGCCAACCTCAGGAAATTTGCTTAAACCGGCTGATAAGGTAGGAGGAGGTTTCCAAAAATATTAACTTTTATTCTAATTTTTTTTTAAAATTAAATTTTAAGCACGAAATAGATCACATCGAAGACAGGCTTGCTCGTTTGGAAGACGACCTCAGGGATAATCATAAAACGATCAATGAAATAATGGCGACAGTTAAAGATTTAATGAGAATCGATAGTATTGAAAAATCATCATCCTCTGTAAATGTGACTAGGGAATGTCGTTTGGTTGACGAATCGTCATCGTCATCGCCCGAAGTTCAAGTATAAATTGAATTTTTATGATTTTGAAATTAATTTAAAACAATTTACTAATTATTTAATTTTTGTTTAAATAAAAATAGATGTTGGAACTTTATAATAAACTGACTTTCGATAACGTCGACGGAGGTGTCTGGAAGCAAGGATGGCCCATCACTTACAAATTAACGGATTGGAGTCGGAGAAATAAACTTAAAGTATTCGTTGTCCCGCATTCTCACAACGATCCAGGTATTGATATTTTATTTATCTTTGAGAAAAAAAAATTAATAATTATTTTATCAGGTTGGATTAAAACGTTCGAAAATTATTACCAAGATCAAACTCGTCATATATTGAATAACATGGTTGAAAAATTGTCTGCTGATCCACGTAGAAAATTCATCTGGGCAGAAATTTCCTACTTGGCCATGTGGTGGGACGAAATACCACCAACTGTAAAATCGAAAACAATCGAGTATTAACATACAATTGTAATTAATTCGGCAGTTTATTTATTTATTTCTTATTTTGCAGATTAATAAAAAATGGCCAGTTAGAAATTGTAACAGGTGGTTGGGTGATGACCGATGAAGCAGCAGCACATTTTTCTGCTATGTTGATGCAATTAGTTGAAGGCCACGAGTGGTTAAGAAATCATATAGGTAGAAATATTTTGTGCTTTTACATCGCATGAATAGACAATAATATTTTGTTTTCAAATTAGGTGTTGAACCTAAGTATGGATGGGCCATTGATCCCTTTGGCATGACACCAACCATGGCTTATTTATTGAAAAGAATTGGATTTAATGCAATGCTAGTTCAACGAGTTCATTACACCGTAAAGAAGTATTTCGCAGAGCACAAATTGCTAGAATTTTTTTGGAGGCAAACATGGGGTATAGAATTTATTTCTATTTAATAATGAAAAAATGAGTAATTTCTGTTTATTTTTCAGACAAGTCTACATCGACTGACATATTGTGCCATATGATGCCTTTTTATAGTTACGACATACCCCACACTTGTGGTCCAGACCCGAAAATTTGTTGTCAATTTGATTTTAAGAGATTGCCAGGAGAGAGAACTAATTGCCCTTGGCGAGTGCCGCCACAAATTATTACTAAGAAAAATGTAAATGAAAGGTTTGTATTTACTGTATTTTATTTTTTGACCTTTTAATAATATTTATTGTTTTAGGGCTCGAGTATTATTGGATCAATATAGAAAAAAGGCACAACTATTTAGAACGAACGTTCTATTGGTCCCTCTTGGAGATGATTTTCGCTATGACAAAGCTTCAGAGTGGGACAATCAGTTTAATAATTATCAGTTATTATTTGATCATATGAACGGTCAGCCAAGTTGGCACGTAGAAGCAAAATTCGGAACCCTTTCTGATTATTTCAAAGAATTAAATAAAGATGAACCATTCCCAGCTGTAACCGGGGATTTTTTCACATACGCAGATCGCGAAGATCATTATTGGAGCGGATTTTATACGAGTAGGCCGTTTTATAAAAACTTAGATCGAGTACTTGAAGCTTACTTAAGGTATATTTCCAGAATGTTGAAAGAAATGCAAATTTTGTTTTCTTTTTTTCTTTTTTAGGGCTGGTGAAATTCTGTTCAGTATTCGTTTAGCTCAAAAAGCCAAAACTGAGGACAATAAGTTACTACTTCATCATTTAGTGGAAGCTAGGAGAAATTTAGCGTTATTTCAGCACCACGATGGTATAACTGGAACAGCTCAAAAAGATGTTGTCAATGACTACGCTAAGAGGTTGAAGATATTAATTGAATTGGATTTTAAGATTTTGCGTCTAATAATAATTTATCGACTTCAGGATGATGAAATCCATCAATTCTATGGAAGGAATTATAACAGATTGCACCGATTCATTTTTGACGAAAAATTCGTCACTCGGGGAACTTCACTTAGAAATTGTAAAAACTAAGGAATTTTTTTTTGTGAAAATAATATAAATAAATATTTTTTTAAATTAAACAGGATGAATACAGAGAATCTTATTCTTCCATGGCTGAGAAAAGAATAGTTGAGCTCGAATTAAATGAACCGAAGTATTTCAACGAGTTCTAAATAAGTAAAATAATTGAAATTAATTGTTGCTTTATTTTTCATAGAGTAATTGTTTTGCATAATTCTTTGGGCTACACAAGAAAAGAAATTGTTTCAATTCACTTTGCTACTCCTTTTGTCTGTATTATGGATTCTCAAGGCAAAATTTTACCAAATCAAGTTAATCCTGTTTGGAATTTGGAAAACATTTCTTCAAGTGAATTTAAGGTTGTGATAAGCTCAAATTAAAATTAAAGTAAAGTTTTATATTTACTTAAATTTTCATTCCAGATAAATTTTGTTGCCAATGTACCTGGCATGGGATTTGCTAGTTACACAGCTGAAATGGCGGATAAGTCTGATATTAACAAATGTAAAATTGATATTCCAGAAATTACTTATTTTAATTCCAAATTTAGTACCACTGATGTGTAAGTTGATAGTGATATAATTTAATTTAAAAATTATATTGTTTTTTTATTTTTCTATTTAGTGAGCCATTTGGAAAAATTAAAAGAAACAACTCTCGATTATCAAATATTGTACTTAAAAATTCAAATTTAGAAGCCACTTTCAAAAGCAATGGATTGCTAAAAGTTTGTTTTGCATTATGTTAATGCAAACAGTTTTAATTTATTTTGTATTTTTTTTATATTGCAGACAATTAGGTTATTAAATGAAACTGCTTCTATACGGAGCGAAATACAATTTTTGAGATACGGTGTCACCAAGTTGGCAGAAACTAGCGGAGCATATTTGTTCCTACCTGACAAGGAAGCTCAAGAAATCAAAATAGATATGCCCGTCTTTCGATTAATTAAGGGCAATCAGTTATCAGAAATTGAAGTTTTAATTCCAAATGTTAGGCATATAGTTCAGGTTAAAAATTCTCCAGGTAAAAAATTTTCTTTTTCCAAGGACCAACTTGCAATAAAGGATATCCAATTGCTTATTTATTTTTAAATATTTAGGACTCGATGGTCTTGGAATTGATATTTTAAACATTGTCGATATAACTCGAGAAACAAATAAAGAATTGGTGATGAGAATTAAAACTGGCATACAAAATCCAAACGGCGAATATTTTACGGATTTAAATGGGTTTCACGTAAGGGAAATTTACTCTCTTGCTTTTAATTTTAAGTAATTTGATGTTTATATCAAAAGGTAATCAAAAGAAGAACTCTGGCTAAGTTACCTCTTCAAGCCAACGTGTATCCGATGACTACAATGGTATATGTTGAAGATGAAGAGAAGCGAGTGTCTCTCTTTACTGGCCAATCATTGGGAGTTTCATCTTTAGAACAAGGTTTGGAATTGGAAAAATGTGTTAAAAAGTTGATTTAATGTTAATTTGTCCATTTGCAGGTTGGATTGATATCATACAAGATAGAAGGCTTAATCAAGATGACAACAGGGGTCTTGGAGAGGGACTTACTGATAATATTCCAACCCCTAATAAATTTCGGATTTTAATTGAGAAGATTGCCAGGACAAAGGTAGGGGATAACAAACATTTTATTATCAAATTTAATCTTCTTCTAGCCATTATCTAACTATTTCTTTTCTTGAAATGAATTTTATTAAAGTTTATTCAATAATAATTGGATAAAAATATCGACAAGGAAGTTGAAAAGCTTGAATTGTTAGGGAAACCGTTGCCTTTGTTAATGCAGGAAAGTGGGGTTGTATATCAGTGAATATTGCAATGAAGTGAACAGGTTTGATGGGGTAGCGTTTGTGTGTGGGAAAATTAGCAAATTCACTCTTATTCTAGCCATCATTTAATTTCTTTTCTCGAAATGAATTGTGTTAAAATTTACTCAAATGATTGCATAAAAATATCGACAAGGAAGTTGAAAAGTTTAGTAAAAACCATTGCCTTTGTTAATGCAGGAAATGAGTGTTTATGTATCATTGAATATTGCAGTGAAGTGAATCAGGTTTAAAGGGGCAGCAACTACATGCACTGATAGTTAATTTCTATTAGCTATTGAAATATTTTCCCCATTTTTGTCTATTCGAATAAACGCCCTTTTTTATCTGACATTTTTAGAAACTTTCTTCGGACAATCCAAACGGATATCCCTCTTTGGCAGCTCACTCGAGTCAACTCTCTTTGGTTCATCCACTATTCATTATGTTGGCGAAAAATCCAATGAAGCCAATTCAACATCCATTTTCTCTATTCCATCACCCCTGTGATTTACATATTCCGATGTTACGGACAGGAACTAACGAAGAAGACGGCGTTTTATCAACAAAACCTGAAACTGCTTTAGTGATCCATAGTCTGGGATACGACTGCCACGCCTATCATCCCGGATACTCCTGTCGGTCCTCCAGTGGGCAAATTAAGATGGAAGATATATTTGGGGATTTATTTCAAGACGATATACATCAAATGTCTCTTAGTTTAATGCAAGAAGGCCAGGTTATTAAAAAGGATCAGAAAATCCAATTAGAATCGATGGAACTTTATGCCTTTCATTTAAAATGGTCGTAGTATTTAGAGTCAAAATAATATTTTT
The DNA here is from genome assembly GCA_034700445.1 of Stenotaenia linearis. Classification (NCBI taxonomy): domain Eukaryota; kingdom Metazoa; phylum Arthropoda; class Chilopoda; order Geophilomorpha; family Geophilidae; genus Stenotaenia; species Stenotaenia linearis. The sequence goes on along the minus strand of JAQIXT010000644.1, from coordinate 4,292 downwards.
GTTTGAAAGTTCTTACTTTGTTATTAACTCGGTGAAATTAATTGATGTAATTATGACGTTTTTAAAGTTTTAAATTACTGGTGCTCTAAATGATTGTATAATTTATCTATGTATTTATTACTCGGCTGCGTTTATTCATACTAAAATAAAGAGCACAATAAGATGTGCAATAAGTTTTAATTTATTGTGATTTCATTCAGTTAATATAGGTCTGTGGTTAAAAAAAGTTCAGTGGACGTTAAACGAAGTCATTCTTACAATGACCATAATGTACAATAGTTTTAAGCAACTTCCAAATGAGTCATGTTAAATAATATATAAAAATCATTTCATATTGCAGATGCTTTTCAATTTTAAATAATGTTAAAACAATGAAAGTTAAATTAATAAATAACTTACAGTTTACGTTGTTGGATTGTGAAATGATTTGTGGCTATTTCAGTTTACCTTTGGTACTTGTCAAAGAAAAGAATCGCGAAAGGACATGCTTGTTCTTCAAAACCAGGAGTGGTTATTCATTGCATAAGAGTAAGCCTGCTCTGTTTTACTTAGTAAACTCAGGAGGCAAGGACGTACCGATACTGTATCTGTATACAAAAACTTGAACAAAATTTAACACGACAGCTGCTTGCATATTGCCAGGTGGCAACCGCAGGAAATAGTGTCAATGAGGAAAAATTTTTTGTGAAAATAAATAATATCCGACTTGGGAAAAAACTATGTTTTTATAATCGATATAATTATATATCCAACGCTAAGTTAGCAGCTACTCCTTTTTAACTTTAATAAGCGTATGAGAAGAAAATACAATATTTACATTCTTCTTGGCCTGGAACAAACAGTAGCTGCATAGTTTCCCTTTAGTTTTAAGTTTAATTAGGTCACTTTACATTGTAGTCGTATTGCAGCTTGTCAGAAGACAGAAAATAACACGTCTGTACTTTGGTAAAAGTCCTCACACAGCTGCTATTGAAAGTAACGTAATTAAGTCTTCAAAAAAAAAATCAGCTTTACAAATGTAAAATGTAAAAAATTTACATTATATTTTATGAATGTAAAGGTATCCTTTACAAGGTATCCTTTACAAGTTTAATGTAAAGGTATCCTTTACAAGGTATCCTTTACAAGGTATCCTTTACAAAAGTAAAAAATGATGTAAAGTTAACTTTCACATTGAATGTTACATGGATTATCAAGCTTTTTTAATGTAAAGTTGGTTTTTTTTGCAGTGTAAGCTTTAAACTTTAAGAAAGCTAAGTTTAGTTTCATTTTTGAATGGAGCTAGTGAAAAACATCTACTCCAAGATGATGTAACGGAGATGAGCTTAAAATTTAATGGAAAAATTCCTTCTACTCTCATTTAAATAATAATTCAAAAACAACTGCAGAAGACTTCATACAAACGACCATTGTTAAAATTCAGTATACAAATATATTGTAACCCTCACTTATTTTCATCAAAACAAATAGATGGCGCAATTTAAATGAATCACTGTATAAGTTAGCAACAAGCGTGCGGTTATAACATTTCAAAATTATAAGGCCTTAACACATAAATACCAAATATTTAATGATGGATAGAAGTAAATACAACGATCCTCTTCTACCAGCAACAAAACCTTCATGTAAAGAAATTGAGCAATTATTTTTGCACTGTAGCGGAAATGCTGGCAAGTTTTCATTCACGAGTTACAAATGGCGAATAACAATGTAAATAATTTCTCCTTCTCCAGAAATTCTAGATGAAAAATTGCAAGCACTTATTACCAGATGCTGTATTCAAAAGAAACTTCATTTACCGGGAATTATTTCAGTTAATGACAAATTGTTTAATCGATTACAACCAATACAAACTGTACGAGAGAATTTGCATAGTTTGAATATTTATGGGACGTCTGTATCACCAATAATGGCCGTTACCGTCTTTTACGGCTTACCAAACCTCGAGGTATTTGTCTATCACGATTTGTCGGGTTTTCTCCACTGCGCAGATGTAAACTCTGTGGAATTGGCAAAAGGTTTTCTTCGAAACCGCAACTGTAAATTGCAATTGGGGATGCTTCACGACGCAGCAGTTCGCATGACATTTTCTAATTTCGGCCGAAAAGACGAGAAAAAATCTCTCGAATTATTTCTTCCGGCAAATCGTACAGAGAACTTCGACACTGACATTTTTCAGTTTGATCCAGATGAAAACGGGTTGTATAATTTTATGGATATATACAGCGTGATTGTTGCAGTGAGGCCTGCGAAAGTATTTGGCGGTTATGCTCCTGATTATAATCTGACCGACTTGAGTTTTTATTCTGTTAAAGACATTGATTTAGATCTTACATTTAATAAATTAAGACATTTGGAAAAGATGCTGTTACACAGTTGTTACACGAAAATCAGCTATTTCATGGAAGTTAGTCCTCATATTTTGCAACCAAATATGGATTTCCATCTTTCTAAATCGTTGAATGTTTTGTATTTGTGTAATATGATCAGTGATGATGTTGTGAGATTAATTCGGCATTGTCCCAATTTGAAAGTATTAAATTTATACGAGGTTGAATTAACAAAGAATTTGTTCAATCATGTAAATAGTGGGACTAAATTAACGTTGGACAGTTGCTACGGTTGTCCAGTTTTGCAGTTAGTATATGGTTTGCATTTACCCCGGTATTACCATTTTGTAAAACAACTATTTACCTCAGATAAAAACATTAGTATCCGATGTATTTTTGTACTTTTTATAATAATTTTGCCAATTTGGTATTTGATTTTGAAGCTTCAATTAAACATTTAAAGCCGTATCTATTCTTGGTTTAAGTATTTCCGAATTTTCAGTGTCATTATCGATACGTTTGTTTTGTGGAACTTGTAAAGAATTAAAAATTGAAAAATTATGAAGTTATTTATTAATTTATTTGTAAACAGATAATTTTTTACAAAAACCTTAACTGCAACACAGAGTAGCAGAACTTAGGGGTCTGAGTTTATAAATCAGAAATTTTCTGTTTTCTGTTCTACATCTTTGTGCTTCTGTCTGCAACATTAAAACTACAATAGATTTATTATTATGCAAAATGTTACAAGGAAATTTTTTTTCCTGTTTCTATACATACATATATTGACGTAATTTTTTAACTGATGCCTGTAGCAGATCATGGGAAAGGTGGATATTTATCCAGTCATCGTACAATGGGAATGATGTCAAAAGCGGATCAAATTCGATGTAAACAGGATATAAGAAATTAAAATCAAATCAATATTCTTTCAATGGATAGAATTTGGATTGATAACTTAATATGAAATAATTGCATAATTGTAATGTCAAGTTTGATCTTAGGATAATTATAGTTAACTTTGATCCTATAAAAGACTTGAAATAGTTTGAATATTTTTATTCAATTCATCAAAAGTCAAGGTAATGTTTGCAACAGAAGTTATAAGCGTTTGGAAAATGTTATTTTATGTTAGTTTTGATTGCAGATATGAACTTCCAAACCTCTTGTTTTCTGCTGGTACTGCTGTGTGGCTGTATCCTAGCTCAGACAACTACTGATACTGATACTGGTAGTAGTAGTGGCAGTGGCAGTGGGAATTGTCAATGCGAGACAGGTATAAATTTAACTTACGATGCGCCATCAAGTACTCGTTCCGTAATCCACAATCTTGGAACATCAATTTTTGGTTTTTTTATCCCTGAATTGGAAAAATTATTGAAAAATCCCAAGCTTGCTAACAATCCAAATTTGAAGAAGTTTGAAGATGGAGTTGATGGTCTCGTTAAAGCTACTAATAACGTGACATTGGGATCAGATGCCGATGTCTATAAATTCGTAAGTTTTATTTTGTAATATTAAGCTGTAATTTTTTTTTTTAATTTTAAATTTTATTACAGTTCATTGATGTAATTTTGCCAGCTCTTAAAGGCATTGCTGATAGCGGAAGCAACCTGAAGGAAGTATTAGGAGATTCTGACGTCGATTTGGATGGTACTCTTGCCCTCATTCCATCTTTGACTGGATCTATTGGCAAAGTCGATGAGCCTGACTGTCCTTGTGCTAGAAAGCCAACTACTGGAGGATTTTTTTTCGGATAAAATAGAAAGACATAATATTTTTAACTATAAAGAGAAATAAAAACTAGATAAAGATTTTGTTACTTGATTTATTTATAAAAAACATCATTTGACCAGAAACTGCATAAAGAAGAAAAGATAAAAGAAGAAATAAAAAAGAGAGAAATAAAAAGAAATAAAATATAAGAAAAATAAAAAAATAAGAAATAAAGAAAAAAGAAAA